>JASCZW010003085.1:17500-60000 GCA_034211315.2 Aedes japonicus
CCTATTATAATAGTAATCAAACAGTTTAGTCTCCGATTACATACTGAGCTATTTGTGTACCGATTTTAGTTTTGTTGGTGCCAAATCAAAGCTATGATATTTCCAAATAACTGGTCAAAATTTCATTATGATTGGATAATTCTTCATGGAGATGTGACCAAAACAATACCTGAGAGCACATAATTGTGAGATGAAAATATACTCGTTGCAGTGCAAAACCGAACAAGACCAATCACACCAATCGATGCCGCTTGCATTCTATTGTGTCTTGAAGGCCTATTATAATAGTAATCAAACAGTTTAGTCTCCGATTACATACTGAGCTATTTGTGTACCGATTTTAGTTTTGTTGGTGCCAAATCAAAGCTATGATATTTCCAAATAACTGGTCGAAATTTCATTATGATTGGATAATTCTTCATGGAGATATGACCAAAACAATACCTGAGAGCACATAATTGTGAGATGACAATATACTCGTTGCAGTGCAAAACCGAACAAGACCAATCACACCAATCGATGCCGCTTGCATTCTATTGTGTCGTATCTGGAGCGTTGTATAGCACATACAGCGGACTAGCCACACTATGCTACTGTATAGAATTAGAGCAGCATCGATTGGCTCGAGTGGCTGGTTTTCAACTGCAACGAGTATATTCGAAAATTACACAAAGTCTCCATTTACTATTTTCAACGAATATGTACTTATTAAGCATCTTGAATCCATATCGATAATCAAAATTGAAGCTCAGGATTGAAGCTTTGCTAACGCCAAATTAAAGTTATAAAATTTACAAATAAGTGTTCAAAATTTCATTATGTTAACTTCCCTTTTTACCCTTCTTACATCAATAGAAGGGTATTGAGATCGCTTGAAAACTCGACTTTTTATCCGAGGCCCACAGGGCCGAGTGTCATATACCATTCGACTCAGCTCGACGAACTGAGCACATGTCTGTGTGTATGTATGTGTGTGTTTTTTTTTTTTTTTTTTTTACAAGGGTTGAAAGGCCATCAAAAATCTGTGTGACAGACACCTGAGACACCACACAATGTTCAGGCGAACAGGGTTGGGCTCCTGCCCGACCTGCTAAAAATGTGCCTCCCGGAAAGTCCGGATCCCTTATCCTCCTTGCCTTGATCCCCCCGGGACCACAATGCTGCGACTACTTCGGGGGGGGCTGTGCTCATGCACTTCTTCTGAAATTTCGACCCCTAGCTAAGGCTAGTTCGCCGACTGGCTGGATGATCCACTGTTCCGCTGCTACGTTGTATCCATCTCTCGAATCCTCCTGCTTCCCCCGGCGTCGAGGGTGGTCCACCAGTTCCGGTGAAGGAAACTTCCGCACTGATGGTGCCCCGACTACCGGCGGTTATCGCAGGGGACGCTAACGCGCATTGCGCCGACTTCGTCTTCAGGTTGTAGAGGTGGTCCGACAGTTCCGGTGGTAGATGACGTCCACACTGGCGGTGCCCTACATACCCGAAGCTCTTTCTTCTTCTTTCTTCTTTCTTCAGCAGGCTGGCTGTTCGAGTGCCGAGGTCGGCCCGACGATTTCGGTTGGCAGAAGACTTCCGGTTCACCGGCGCCACGACGACCCGAAGCCGAACACTGCTCACTGCGCTGGATACTCCTCAGAACCCGCGCTTGTTTGTTGGTCCCACCTCCATTTACGCTGTAGCTCCGACAGTATTTGCGTCACAACTCTGCTTACCGCGTTCCACGTGTCTTCCTCGTTGCACATTCGCTCTGCGATATTATCCGGCCTTGGGGCAGGCATTCCCTTCGCAATTCCGCAAACCTCGGACAGTCGAACACCACGTGCTCTGGAGTCTCCTCTACGTTGGCACACGCCGGGCAGAAAGGTGACGACGCATGACCACACCGGTGCAGGTATTGGCGAAAACATCCGTGCCCGGACAGGAACTGTGTGAGGTAAAAGTTCACCTCTCCATGCTCCCTGTTCACCCACGTCGACACATTGGGGATGAGCCGGTGGGTCCACCTTCCATTCTCCGCGTTGTCCCACTCCTGCTGCCATTTGACCATGGAGTCTAGCCTCGCCGTCTTCCTCACATTACTGGTTCCTCTCCGTTGATAGCATTCGATATCCTCTGCTAGGGTTACGCAGATTGGAATCATCCCGGCGATAACGCAAACTGCCTCCGACGAGATGGTTCTGTACGCACTCGCGACTCTAATTGCCATCAGACGAAACACGCTGTTCAACTTCCTGCGGTTACGTTTCGTTTTGAGCGCGGCTCCCCATGCTGGAACGCCGTACCGCAGTATCGAGGATGATACGGCAGCCAGAAGTCGCCTACTGCTTTTTCGCAGGAATAGTCTACATGGGTGTTGAAATTCAACCGGTCGTCGATCATCACTCCTAGATGTCTTAAAGCCCGCACGGACGGTATGACGTGCCCTCCTACGGTAATCTGCATCCACTGGATCTTTCGGCAGTTGCTAACCAGCATCACTTCCGTTTTGTGGTGAGCGAGCTGCAACTTGACTGCATTCATCCAGTTTTCAACTGCGTCGGTCGACTCCGCCACCAGCATTTCTACTTCTTCCAGCGACTCTCCGGTTATCGTGAGGACGACATCATCCGCGAACCCGAAGATCTTTACGCCCTTGGGCAGCTTCAGTTTTAGGACTCCGTTGTACATTATGTTCCACAACGTTGGGCCGAGTATGGAGCCTTGCGGAACGCCCGCCGTAACCCTAATCGACTTCTGCCCCGAGTTCGTTTCGTAGACCAGAATCCGGTTTTGGAAGTAACTCTTAAGGATTTTACACAAGTAGTGGGGACTCGCATACCATGCAGCGCTGTGGCGATGGCCTCCCAGCTGGCACTGTTAAAAGCGTTTTTGACGTCGATCGTTACTACCGCGCAGAACCGATTGCCGCACCTCTTCTTCTTGGACGCCTCTCTACAACTTCAATGACCGTCCTGATTGCATCCACCGTTGATCTCCTTTTCGGAATCCAAACTGCTTTTCAGATAAGCCGGTCTCGCCCTCCGTGAACTGCGTCAGTCGATTAAGTATAATCCTTTCCAGAAGCTTCCCCAGTGTATCCAACAGGCATATGGGCCTATACGATGCTGGATTCCCCGGTGGTTTCCCTGGTTTCGGCAGCAGCACCAATTTCTGGATCTTCCACTTTTCCGGAAAGTAACCATCTGCTAGGCATTTCTGCAGCACCATCCTGAACAAATCTGGAAACGCCAGTATCGCAGTTTTTAGAGCCACGTTTGGAATGCCATCCGGACCCGGAGCTTTCTTCAGCTTCAGACCTTTCGCCACTAATGACAGCTCGTCGTTGGAGACTTGCAAACCTGCAATGGTTACTCGGTCTTCATCTTCATATGGTGTAGGCGGCCACGTCGTCGAATCATGCTGCGGGAAAAGACCCTCCACGATGATCTTCAGCTTATCCGGGCACATTTCCGCTGGCGTCACTGGACCCCTGATCTTCGCTGTTACGACCCGATAAGCGGTGCCCCAAGGGTCATCGTCAGCTTCCCGGCACAACTCCTTGAAGCAGTTGGATTGGCTGATTTTAATCTCCCGTTTGAAGGCCGCTCTAGCTTCACGGAAGATTATCTTACGCTCCTCTCTGACCGTTTCAGACCTTGTTCTCTGAAAGCGTCTTCTAGCTCTGAGACAAGCAGCACGAAGGCTAGCAAGAGTTTCGTTCCACCAGTAATTTAACCGCCGGTTGTTTTTTGGCTCCAATCTCCTTGGCATCGTCGCATCGCAAGCCCTCGCCAGAGTTTCTGTCAAATCATCTGCATCAAGATTTGTAGCGCCACTGTCTGCGCGAAGTGCTTCAATCAAAAGATCCTTGTCGAAGTCCTTCGTCTTCCATCTCCGCCCGCTTGTCCTTATCTCTCTTACAACCGTCTGCATTCGTGTTCCAACACTATACCGGATCGACTGGTGATCACTATGTGTATAGTCCTCACAAACTCTCCAGTTCATGCTCCTCACCAGCGACGGACTGCAGAACGTGACGTCGATGATAGACTCCCTGCCATTTCTGCGAAATGTACTAACGGTACCTTTGTTGCACAGCCTGATGTCCAGCTTCGCCAACGCTTCCAGCAAACTGTATCCTCTGGGGTTAGTCAGTCTGCTTCCCCACTCCACTGCCCAAGCATTGAAGTCGCCTCCAATGATTACCGGTCTTCGGTCGATCAGCTTCTCTGTGAGAGCGTCCAGCATTCGGTTGTACTGCTCCAGAGTCCACCGTGGGGTGCGTAACAGCTGCACACAAAGATCCCATTAATTTTGACGATTACGAAACCTTCGCTTGAACTGTCTACCACCTCTTGGATAGGGAATCTGCCCATCACTTGGATAGCCGTAATCCCTGATGAGTCCCCCACCCAGTTGCCGTTGTCAGAGGGGATTCGATAAGGTTCAGCAATAATAGCCACGTCGCACATTGATTCTGTTGTCGACTGCCACAACAGTTGCTGTGCGGTGTCGCAATGATTGAGATTTAACTGGGTGATCTCCATTAATCCTGGCCCGCCATCGCCTTCTTGTATGCAGGGCATTGGAAGCCACCCGTCGCGTGGTCGTTTCCGTCTTCCGGTTTACAGAGCAAGCATCTCGGTTGCTTCGTGCAGTCCCTAGCAACGTGTCCTTCTTCACCACATTTCCTACATAGACCGGATCTGTCCGGACCTTTGCAGTTTCGCGCTTGGTGGCCAAACGCCATGCATTTAAAGCATCTCTCCATCTGTTTTTTTATTCGAGGGGTGAGTCTCAACGGACACACTGACCATCCGACTTTCACCTTGCCCACCTCCACCATTTTGTTGGCAGCCTCTACCGGTAGTCTTATCGCTGCTATTTGTGTACCACCGTACACTCTCCTCAACCGAATGGTCATCTGAACTTCACTCAGCGCGCATTGTGAGGCCAGTGCATCCCTCAGTTCGTCTACCGTAGTGATCTCGTCCAGGTCTCTGCACTCGACCACCGCCTCCTGCGTTAAAGCCCTTACATTTCCTTCACTACCTAAGGAGTTGGCAATAAGTTCCCGGAAGGCCGAGCTCCTGATCATGGGATCCTTCTTCAGCTCGAACAGCAACTCCCCTTCTGGGTGCGTCTAGTCCTCACCACTTTTTCACCCAAGTCCTTGAGCTCCGGGTCCTCCCTCACTTTTCTTAAGATCGCTGCGTACGTCGTCTTATCACTCACTTCGACGATCAAAGCATCCCCCTTGAGCCTCTTCCGAGGAGACCGACGTTTTTCTTTCTTCTTCTGCTCCTTTTTCTTCTCCACGTGTCTCTCCTGCTTTTCCCTCTTCTCCCGCTGGCTTTCCACGGTTTGCCAATCACCGTTCTTGACGCCTTCCTCCAGTACGCTAGCACAGTCCTGCACGTTGCGCTGCTTCTTCGGGGCTTCGTGCTCTCCTGGCGAGTCCCTGACTCGCTTCTCCGTGCGAGTATTTCGGGGGCTCATTGGTGTCTGCTGTGCCGCAGCCGCTGTGTGCGCCGCTGCGTGCCCTACTGCCTCTTTCAGCGTTTTTTCAGCTGATTCAGCTCTACTTTTGAGCGTGTCATGTTCGCGCTCGGCTGCTTTAACGGCGGATTTGATGCTCGTCACTAGTAGCTTGATCTTCGTGTGGACATTGTGCTTGTCTTTCACGAAGTCATAAAGCTCGTTGACTCGCTTCCGTACCTCCATCAGGTTGGACCTCCCAAGTTGCTCCTCTTGACTAGCACTATTTTCCGATCTTGGTGTGGACACCCTATTCTCGGCTCCTAGCTCCTTCTGGCCTGCCTGGATCTCACCAGTCTTCGCCAAACTGCTGGTACTCGCTACTGCTGCCTGTGGCATCACTGGAGATCGCTGCAACTTTCCACTTTTGGCGAAAACATTCGCATGTATGTGTGTGTGTGTGTGTGTATGTGTGTGTGTGTATGTGTGTGTGTGCGTTACAAATAATGTCACATCGGTTTCTCAGCCATCTGTGAACCGATTTCAGTTCTGTTGACAGCAAATGGAAGCTACAACATTCCCATAGAACGCTATTGATTTTTTTCTCATTCGGACATTTCGTTACGAAGATATGAACGAAACAGTACTTGAAGGCCTATTATAATAGTAATCAAACAGTTTAGTCTCCGATTACATACTGAGCTATTTGTGTACCGATTTTAGTTTTGTTGGTGCCAAATCAAAGCTATGATATTTCCAAATAACTGGTCAGAATTTCATTATGATTGGATAATTCTTCATGGAGATATGACCAAAACAATACCTGAGAGCACATAATTGTGAGATGACAATATACTCGTTGCAGTGCAAAACCGAACAAGACCAATCACACCAATCGATGCCGCTTGCATTCTATTGTGTCGTATCTGGAGCGTTGTATAGCACATACAGCGGACTAGCCACACTATGCTACTGTATAGAATTAGAGCAGCATCGATTGGCTCGAGTGGCTGGTTTTCAACTGCAACGAGTATATTCGAAAATTACACAAAGTCTCCATTTACTATTTTCAACGAATATGTACTTATTAAGCATCTTGAATCCATATCGATAATCAAAATTGAAGCTCAGGATTGAAGCTTTGCTAACGCCAAATTAAAGTTATAAAATTTACAAATAAGTGTTCAAAATTTCATTATGTTAACTTCCCTTTTTTACCCTTCTTACATCAATAGAAGGGTATTAAGATCGCTTGAAAACTCGACTTTTTATCCGAGGCCCACAGGGCCGAGTGTCATATACCATTCGACTCAGCTCGACGAACTGAGCACATGTCTGTGTGTATGTATGTGTGTGTGTGTGTGTATGTGTGTGTGTGTATGTGTGTGTGTGCGTTACAAATAATGTCACATCGGTTTCTCAGCCATCTGTGAACCGATTTCAGTTCTGTTGACGGCAAATGGAAGCTACAACATTCCCATAGAACGCTATTGATTTTGTTTTCATTCGGACATTTCGTTACGAAGATATGAACGAAACAGTACTTGAAGGCCTATTATAATAGTAATCAAACAGTTTAGTCTCCGATTACATACTGAGCTATTTGTGTACCGATTTTAGTTTTGTTGGTGCCAAATCAAAGCTATGATATTTCCAAATAACTGGTCGAAATTTCATTATGATTGGATAATTCTTCATGGAGATATGACCAAAACAATACCTGAGAGCACATAATTGTGAGATGACAATATACTCGTTGCAGTGCAAAACCGAAACAAGACCAATCACACCAATCGATGCCGCTTGCATTCTATTGTGTCGTATCTGGAGCGTTGTATAGCACATACAGCGGACTAGCCACACTATGCTACTGTATAGAATTAGAGCAGCATCGATTGGCTCGAGTGGCTGGTTTTCAACTGCAACGAGTATATTCGAAAATTACACAAAGTCTCCATTTACTATTTTCAACGAATATGTACTTATTAAGCATCTTGAATCCATATCGATAATCAAAATTGAAGCTCAGGATTGAAGCTTTGTTAACGCCAAATTAAAGTTATAAAATTTCCAAATAAGTGTTCAAAATTTCATTATGTTAACTTCCCTTTTTTACCCTTCTTACATCAATAGAAGGGTATTAAGATTGCTTGAAAACTCGACTTTTTATCCGAGGCCCACAGGGCCGAGTGTCATATACCATTCGACTCAGCTCGACGAACTGAGCACATGTCTGTGTGTATGTATGTGTGTGTGTGTGTGTGTGTGTGTGTGTGTGTATGTGTGCGAGTATTTCGGGGGCTCATTGGTGTCTGCTGTGCCGCAGCCGCTGTGTGCGCCGCTGCGTGCCCTACTGCCTCTTTCAGCGTTTTTTCAGCTGATTCAGCTCTACTTTTGAGCGTGTCATGTTCGCGCTCGGCTGCTTTAACGGCGGATTTGATGCTCGTCACTAGTAGCTTGATCTTCGTGTGGACATTGTGCTTGTCTTTCACGAAGTCATAAAGCTCGTTGACTCGCTTCCGTACCTCCATCAGGTTGGACCTCCCAAGTTGCTCCTCTTGACTAGCACTATTTTCCGATCTTGGTGTGGACACCCTATTCTCGGCTCCTAGCTCCTTCTGGCCTGCCTGGATCTCACCAGTCTTCGCCAAACTGCTGGTACTCGCTACTGCTGCCTGTGGCATCACTGGAGATCGCTGCAACTTTCCACTTTTGGCGAAAACATTCGCATGTATGTGTGTGTGTGTGTATGTGTGTGTGTGTGTGTGTGTGTATGTGTGTGTGTGCGTTACAAATAATGTCACATCGGTTTCTCAGCCATCTGTGAACCGATTTCAGTTCTGTTGACGGCAAATGGAAGCTACAACATTCCCATAGAACGCTATTGATTTTTTTCTCATTCGGACATTTCGTTACGAAGATATGAACGAAACAGTACTTGAAGGCCTATTATAATAGTAATCAAACAGTTTAGTCTCCGATTACATACTGAGCTATTTGTGTACCGATTTTAGTTTTGTTGGTGCCAAATCAAAGCTATGATATTTCCAAATAACTGGTCAGAATTTCATTATGATTGGATAATTCTTCATGGAGATATGACCAAAACAATACCTGAGAGCACATAATTGTGAGATGACAATATACTCGTTGCAGTGCAAAACCGAACAAGACCAATCACACCAATCGATGCCGCTTGCATTCTATTGTGTCTTGAAGGCCTATTATAATAGTTATCAAACAGTTTAGTCTCCGATTACATACTGAGCTATTTGTGTACCGATTTTAGTTTTGTTGGTGCCAAATCAAAGTTATGATATTTCCAAATAACTGGTCGAAATTTCATTTTGATTGGATAATTCTTCATGGAGATATGACCAAAACAATACCTGAGAGCACATAATTGTGAGATGACAATATACTCGTTGCAGTGCAAAACCGAACAAGACCAATCACACCAATCGATGCCGCTTGCATTCTATTGTGTCGTATCTGGAGCGTTGTATAGCACATACAGCGGACTAGCCACACTATGCTACTGTATAGAATTAGAGCAGCATCGATTGGCTCGAGTGGCTGGTTTTCAACTGCAACGAGTATATTCGAAAATTACACAAAGTCTCCATTTACTATTTTCAACGAATATGTACTTATTAAGCATCTTGAATCCATATCGATAATCAAAATTGAAGCTCAGGATTGAAGCTTTGCTAACGCCAAATTAAAGTTATAAAATTTACAAATAAGTGTTCAAAATTTCATTATGTTAACTTCCCTTTTTACCCTTCTTACATCAATAGAAGGGTATTAAGATCGCTTGAAAACTCGACTTTTTATCCGAGGCCCACAGGGCCGAGTGTCATATACCATTCGACTCAGCTCGACGAACTGAGCACATGTCTGTGTGTATGTATGTGTGTGTGTGTGTATGTGTGTGTGTGTATGTGTGTGTGTGCGTTACAAATAATGTCACATCGGTTTCTCAGCCATCTGTGAACCGATTTCAGTTCTGATGACGGCAAATGGAAGCTACAACATTCTCATAGAACGCTATTGATTTTGTTTTCATTCGGACATTTCGTTACGAAGATATGAACGAAACAGTACTTGAAGGCCTATTATAATAGTAATCAAACAGTTTAGTCTCCGATTACATACTGAGCTATTTGTGTACCGATTTTAGTTTTGTTGGTGCCAAATCAAAGCTATGATATTTCCAAATAACTGGTCGAAATTTCATTATGATTGGATAATTCTTCATGGAGATATGACCAAAACAATACCTGAGAGCACATAATTGTGAGATGACAATATACTCGTTGCAGTGCAAAACCGAACAAGACCAATCACACCAATCGATGCCGCTTGCATTCTATTGTGTCGTATCTGGAGCGTTGTATAGCACATACAGCGGACTAGCCACACTATGCTACTGTAAAGAATTAGAGCAGCATCGATTGGCTCGAGTGGCTTGGTTTTCAACTGCAACGAGTATATTCTGAAAATTACACAAAGTCTCCATTTACTATTTTCAACGAATATGTACTTATTAAGCATCTTGAATCCATATCGATAATCAAAATTGAAGCTCAGGATTGAAGCTTTGTTAACGCCAAATTAAAGTTATAAAATTTCCAAATAAGTGTTCAAAATTTCATTATGTTAACTTCCCTTTTTTACCCTTCTTACATCAATAGAAGGGTATTAAGATTGCTTGAAAACTCGACTTTTTATCCGAGGCCCACAGGGCCGAGTGTCATATACCATTCGACTCAGCTCGACGAACTGAGCACATGTCTGTGTGTATGTATGTGTGTGTGTGTGTGTGTGTGTGTGTGTGTGTGTGTGTGTGTGTGTGTGTGTGTGTGTGTGTGTGTGTGTGTGTGCGTTACAAATAATGTCACATCGGTTTCTCAGCCATCTGTGAACCGATTTCAGTTCTGTTGACGGCAAATGGAAGCTACAAGATTCCCATAGAACGCTATTGATTTTTTTCTCATTCGGACATTTCGTTACGAAGATATGAACGAAACAGTACTTAAAGGCCTATTATAATAGTAATCAAACAGTTTAGTCTCCGATTACATACTGAGCTATTTGTGTACCGATTTTAGTTTTGTTGGTGCCAAATCAAAGCTATGATATTTTCAAATAACTGGTCAAAATTTCATTATGATTGGATAATTCTTCATGGAGATGTGACCAAAACAATACCTGAGAGCACATAATTGTGAGATGAAAATATACTCGTTGCAGTGCAAAACCGAACAAGACCAATCACACCAATCGATGCCGCTTGCATTCTATTGTGTCGTATCTGGAGCGTTGTATAGCACATACAGCGGACTAGCCACACTATGCTACTGTATAGAATTAGAGCAGCATCGATTGGCTCGAGTGGCTGGTTTTCAACTGCAACGAGTATATTCGAAAATTACACAAAGTCTCCATTTACTATTTTCAACGAATATGTACTTATTAAGCATCTTGAATCCATATCGATAATCAAAATTGAAGCTCAGGATTGAAGCTTTGTTAACGCCAAATTAAAGTTATAAAATTTCCAAATAAGTGTTCAAAATTTCATTATGTTAACTTCCCTTTTTACCCTTCTTACATCAATAGAAGGGTATTAAGATCGCTTGAAAACTCGACTTTTTATCCGAGGCCCACAGGGCCGAGTGTCATATACCATTCGACTCAGCTCGACGAACTGAGCACATGTCTGTGTGTATGTATGTGTGTGTGTGTGTGTGTGTGTGTGTGTGTGTGTGTGTGTGTGTGTGTGTGTGTGTGTATGTGTGTGTGTGCGTTACAAATAATGTCACATCGGTTTCTCAGCCATCTGTGAACCGATTTCAGTTCTGTCGACGGCAAATGGAAGCTACAACATTCCCATAGAACGCTATTGATTTTTTCTTCATTCGGACATTTCGTTACGAAGATATGAACGAAACAGTATTTGAAGGCCTATTATAATAGTAATCAAACAGTTTAGTCTCCGATTACATACTGAGCTATTTGTGTACCGATTTTAGTTTTGTTGGTGCCAAATTAAAGCTATGATATTTCCAAATAACTGGTCAGAATTTCATTATGATTGGATAATCCTTCATGGAGATGTGACCAAAACAATACCTGAGAGCACATAATTGTGAGATGAAAATATACTCGTTGCAGTGCAAAACCGAACAAGACCAATCACACCAATCGATGCCGCTTGCATTCTATTGTGTCGCATCTGGTGAGTTGTATAGCACATACAGCGGACTAGCCACACTATGCGACTGTATAGAATTAGAGCAGCATCGATTGGCTCGAGTGGTCTGGTTTTGAACTGCAACGAGTATATTCGAAAATTACACAAAGTCTCCATTTACTATTTTCAACGAATATGTACTTATTAAGCATCTTGAATCCATATCGATAATCAAAATTGACGCTTAGGATTGTCTTATAATGCATTCTATGGACTAATTGTATGAAATTTCTAATATTTATGTAATTTCCCCTTTTATATAAATAACATAAGCAGATCATTAAAGATTAATAATGGTAATATTTTAATCACATCGATGAACAATACGTCCAGGATTGACAAATAGTTCATTCTAAAAACTGAATGTATGACATATCGAATATTCTTAGATCTTCCTGAAATTTCTGATGAAAATGTGTATCCAGTACAATATTGGCCACATTTGAGTTCGTATTTCTGATGAAGTGTAAGAAGGGTTCAGTCTCACCATCGGTGGATTAATGCGGGTTTTTACCCTTCTTACATCAATAGAAGGGTATTAAGATCGCTTGAAAACTCGACTTTTTATCCGAGGCCCACAGGGCCGAGTGTCATATACCATTCGACTCAGCTCGACGAACTGAGCACATGTCTGTGTGTATGTATGTGTGTGTGTGTATGTGTGTGTGTATGTGTGTGTGTGCGTTACAAATAATGTCACATCGGTTTCTCAGCCATCTGTGAACCGATTTCAGTTCTGTTGACGGCAAATGGAAGCTACAACATTCTCATAGAACGCTATTGATTTTGTTTCCATTCGGACATTTCGTTACGAAGATATGAACGAAACAGTACTTGAAGGCCTATTATAATAGTAATCAAACAGTTTAGTCTCCGATTACATACTGAGCTATTTGTGTACCGATTTTAGTTTTGTTGGTGCCAAATCAAAGCTATGATATTTCCAAATAACTGGTCAGAATTTCATTATGATTGGATAATTCTTCATGGAGATATGACCAAAACAATACCTGAGAGCACATAATTGTGAGATGACAATATACTCGTTGCAGTGCAAAACCGAACAAGACCAATCACACTAATCGATGCCGCTTGCATTCTATTGTGTCGTATCTGGAGCGTTGTATAGCACATACAGCGGACTAGCCACACTATGCTACTGTATAGAATTAGAGCAGCATCGATTGGCTCGAGTGGCTGGTTTTCAACTGCAACGAGTATATTCGAAAATTACACAAAGTCTCCATTTACTATTTTCAACGAATATGTACTTATTAAGCATCTTGAATCCATATCGATAATCAAAATTGAAGCTCAGGATTGAAGCTTTGTTAACGCCAAATTAAAGTTATAAAATTTCCAAATAAGTGTTCAAAATTTCATTATGTTAACTTCCCTTTTTACCCTTCTTACATCAATAGAAGGGTATTAAGATCGCTTGAAAACTCGACTTTTTATCCGAGGCCCACAGGGCCGAGTGTCATATACCATTCGACTCAGCTCGACGAACTGAGCACATGTCTGTGTGTATGTATGTATGTGTGTGTGTATGTGTGTGTGTATGTGTGTGTGTGTGTGCGTTACAAATAATGTCACATCGGTTTCTCAGCCATCTGTGAACCGATTTCAGTTCTGTTGACGGCAAATGGAAGCTACAACATTCTCATAGAACGCTATTGATTTTGTTTTCATTCGAACATTTCGTTACGAAGATATGAACGAAACAGTACTTGAAGGCCTATTATAATAGTAATCAAACAGTTTAGTCTCCGATTACATACTGAGCTATTTGTGTACCGATTTTAGTTTTGTTGGTGCCAAATCAAAGCTATGATATTTCCAAATAACTGGTCAAAATTTCATTATGATTGGATAATTCTTCATGGAGATATGACCAAAACAATACCTGAGAGCACATAATTGTGAGATGATATACTCGTTGCAGTGCAAAACCGAACAAGACCAATCACACCAATCGATGCCGCTTGCATTCTATTGTGTCGTATCTGGAGCGTTGTATAGCACATACAGCGGATTAGCCACACTATGCTACTGTATAGAATTAGAGCAGCATCGATTGGCTCGAGTGGCTGGTTTTCAACTGCAACGAGTATATTCGAAAAATTACACAAAGTCTCCATTTACTATTTTCAACGAATATGTACTTATTAAGCATCTTGAATCCATATCGATAATCAAAATTGAAGCTCAGGATTGAAGCTTTGTTAACGCCAAATTAAAGTTATAAAATTTCCAAATAAGTGTTCAAAATTTCATTATGTTAACTTCCCTTTTTTACCCTTCTTACATCAATAGAAGGGTATTAAGATCGCTTGAAAACTCGACTTTTTATCCGAGGCCCACAGGGCCGAGTGTCATATACCATTCGACTCAGCTCGACGAACTGAGCACATGTCTGTGTGTATATGTGTGTGTGTGTGTGTGTGTGTGTGTGTGTGTGTGTGTGTGTGTGTGTGTGTGTGTGTGTGTGTATGTGTGTGTGTGCGTTACAAATAATGTCACATCGGTTTCTCAGCCATCTGTGAACCGATTTCAGTTCTGTTGACGGCAAATGGAAGCTACAAGATTCCCATAGAACGCTATTGATTTTTTTCTCATTCGGACATTTCGTTACGAAGATATGAATGAAACAGTACTTGAAGGCCTATTATAATAGTAATCAAACAGTTTAGTCTCCGATTACATACTGAGCTATTTGTGTACCGATTTTAGTTTTGTTGGTGCCAAATCAAAGCTATGATATTTCCAAATAACTGGTCAGAATTTCATTATGATTGGATAATTCTTCATGGAGATATGACCAAAACAATACCTGAGAGCACATAATTGTGAGATGACAATATACTCGTTGCAGTGCAAAACCGAACAAGACCAATCACACTAATCGATGCCGCTTGCATTCTATTGTGTCGTATCTGGAGCGTTGTATAGCACATACAGCGGACTAGCCACACTATGCTACTGTATAGAATTAGAGCAGCATCGATTGGCTCGAGTGGCTGGTTTTCAACTGCAACGAGTATATTCGAAAATTACACAAAGTCTCCATTTACTATTTTCAACGAATATGTACTTATTAAGCATCTTGAATCCATATCGATAATCAAAATTGAAGCTCAGGATTGAAGCTTTGTTAACGCCAAATTAAAGTTATAAAATTTCCAAATAAGTGTTCAAAATTTCATTATGTTAACTTCCCTTTTTACCCTTCTTACATCAATAGAAGGGTATTAAGATCGCTTGAAAACTCGACTTTTTATCCGAGGCCCACAGGGCCGAGTGTCATATACCATTCGACTCAGCTCGACGAACTGAGCACATGTCTGTGTGTATGTATGTATGTGTGTGTGTGTGTATGTGTGTGTGTATGTGTGTGTGTGTGTGCGTTACAAATAATGTCACATCGGTTTCTCAGCCATCTGTGAACCGATTTCAGTTCTGTTGACGGCAAATGGAAGCTACAACATTCTCATAGAACGCTATTGATTTTGTTTTCATTCGAACATTTCGTTACGAAGATATGAACGAAACAGTACTTGAAGGCCTATTATAATAGTAATCAAACAGTTTAGTCTCCGATTACATACTGAGCTATTTGTGTACCGATTTTAGTTTTGTTGGTGCCAAATCAAAGCTATGATATTTCCAAATAACTGGTCAAAATTTCATTATGATTGGATAATTCTTCATGGAGATATGACCAAAACAATACCTGAGAGCACATAATTGTGAGATGATATACTCGTTGCAGTGCAAAACCGAACAAGACCAATCACACCAATCGATGCCGCTTGCATTCTATTGTGTCGTATCTGGAGCGTTGTATAGCACATACAGCGGATTAGCCACACTATGCTACTGTAAAGAATTAGAGCAGCATCGATTGGCTCGAGTGGCTGGTTTTCAACTGCAACGAGTATATTCGAAAATTACACAAAGTCTCCATTTACTATTTTCAACGAATATGTACTTATTAAGCATCTTGAATCCATATCGATAATCAAAATTGAAGCTCAGGATTGAAGCTTTGTTAACGCCAAATTAAAGTTATAAAATTTCCAAATAAGTGTTCAAAATTTCATTATGTTAACTTCCCTTTTTACCCTTCTTACATCAATAGAAGGGTATTAAGATCGCTTGAAAACTCGACTTTTTATCCGAGGCCCACAGGGCCGAGTGTCATATACCATTCGACTCAGCTCGACGAACTGAGCACATGTCTGTGTGTTTGTTTGTGTGTGTGTGTGTGTGTGTGTGTGTGTGTGTGTGTGTGTGTGTGTGTGTGTGTGTGTGTGTGTGTGTGTGTGCGTTACAAATAATGTCACATCGGTTTCTCAGCCATCTGTGAACCGATTTCAGTTCTGTTGACGGCAAATGGAAGCTACAAGATTCCCATAGAACGCTATTGATTTTTTTCTCATTCGGACATTTCGTTACGAAGATATGAATGAAACAGTACTTAAAGGCCTATTATAATAGTAATCAAACAGTTTAGTCTCCGATTACATACTGAGCTATTTGTATTTTAGTTTTGTTGGTGCCAAATCAAAGCTATGATATTTCCAAATAACTGGTCAAAATTTCATTATGATTGGATAATTCTTCATGGAGATGTGACCAAAACAATACCTGAGAGCACATAATTGTGAGATGAAAATATACTCGTTGCAGTGCAAAACCGAACAAGACCAATCACACCAATCGATGCCGCTTGCATTCTATTGTGTCGTATCTGGAGCGTTGTATAGCACATACAGCGGACTAGCCACACTATGCTACTGTATAGAATTAGAGCAGCATCGATTGGCTCGAGTGGCTGGTTTTCAACTGCAACGAGTATATTCGAAAATAACACAAAGTCTCCATTTACTATTTTCAACGAATATGTACTTATTAAGCATCTTGAATCCATATCGATAATCAAAATTGAAGCTCAGGATTGAAGCTTTGTTAACGCCAAATTAAAGTTATAAAATTTCCAAATAAGTGTTCAAAATTTCATTATGTTAACTTCCCTTTTTACCCTTCTTACATCAATAGAAGGGTATTAAGATCGCTTGAAAACTCGACTTTTTATCCGAGGCCCACAGGGCCGAGTGTCATATACCATTCGACTCAGCTCGACGAACTGAGCACATGTCTGTGTGTATGTATGTGTGTGTGTGTGTGTGTGTGTGTGTGTGTGTGTGTGTGTGTGTGTGTGTGTGTATGTGTGTGTGCGTTACAAATAATGTCACATCGGTTTCTCAGCCATCTGTGAACCGATTTCAGTTCTGTCGACGGCAAATGGAAGCTACAACATTCTCATAGAACGCTATTGATTTTTTTCTCATTCGGACATTTCGTTACGAAGATATGAACGAAACAGTATTTGAAGGCCTATTATAATAGTAATCAAACAGTTTAGTCTCCGATTACATACTGAGCTATTTGTGTACCGATTTTAGTTTTGTTGGTGCCAAATCAAAGCTATGATATTTCCAAATAACTGGTCAAAATTTCATTATGATTGGATAATCCTTCATGGAGATGTGACCAAAACAATACCTGAGAGCACATAATTGTGAGATGAAAATATACTCGTTGCAGTGCAAAACCGAACAAGACCAATCACACCAATCGATGCCGCTTGCATTCTATTGTGTCGCATCTGGTGAGTTGTATAGCACATACAGCGGACTAGCCACACTATGCGACTGTATAGAATTAGAGCAGCATCGATTGGCTCGAGTGGTCTGGTTTTGAACTGCAACGAGTATATTCGAAAATTACACAAAGTCTCCATTTACTATTTTCAACGAATATGTACTTATTAAGCATCTTGAATCCATATCGATAATCAAAATTGACGCTTAGGATTGTCTTATAATGCATTCTATGGACTAATTGTATGAAATTTCTAATATTTATGTAATTTCCCCTTTTATATAAATAACATAAGCAGATCATTAAAGATTAATAATGGTAATATTTTAATCACATCGATGAACAATACGTCCAGGATTGACAAATAGTTCATTCTAAAAACTGAATGTATGACATATCGAATATTCTTAGATCTTCCTGAAATTTCTGATGAAAATGTGTATCCAGTACAATATTGGCCACATTTGAGTTCGTAATTCTGATGAAGTGTAAGAAGGGTTCAGTCTCACCATCGGTGGATTAATGCGGGTTTTTTCTATTGTTCATGGCTGGTTAAAAATGATGAGGTGTTGAAAAAACATCGGAATATATAAATTTTTTCCACTTCACGACTTGGAAACCGTTTAATATTTGTCGAATCCGGGATCATCGAAATTTCATCAGTAGCGTTCGTTTTGGTTAACGATAAGCTCTCAAGTTAAATATTTGAAGATTAGGAGTGATTTCCAATTCGAACAAAGTGTGATTGTTGATTTTCAATGGGAAAACAAAGTGATTTTAAATAATGCTGAAAAGCCAACTTTGACCGGGTGAAACCATAGACTAACTCTAAGACCAGAAGGTCCCGAACAATTACTGGGTTTCATGGCTCAGTCAGTACTAGCACATCGGTCCCAAGCTTAATGATGCGCCCGTACTAATGAACTCACACGAACACACTCTCAAATATTCTGTCAAAATAACACAGCAAATCAAAACAAAGGCGCAAATGTGTACAGCAAGGGGCTGGCTTCAAGGTGTACTTCAGACGAAGGGGTTCTACAACAGTGAACCAATTTCAAATTGCTAGTTGCATATTGATTGTTGGTTAAAGCAACATAAAGAATGCTTTTGGGGACACTCACAAAATGTGATAGTAGTGTTTTTTTGGGACACTAGGAGATGTTTCACAATGCTGGAATGGCGATTTGGACCGATTAAACCGACAGTATGGATGCTATTGAGGCCGCTCACATAGTGTGATAGTGGTATTTCATTAGGAAAACAAGGAAGACAAGGAAGGATTCTTCTCAATGCCTGAGAGCCAACTTGGACCGATCTACACCAACAGTACGGATGCCGCTGGAGTCACTTACAAAATGGGACAGTGGTTTATTTGTTCCAAGATAGGGCGGCCTGACGAGCATGGCGAACGAATAATTTGGATCACAATTAATTATGTAACTCTCCACCGACCCATATTACCCATCGAACCACGACTTCTAATGCTCACTCGATCACTCGCGCAACAAACAATAGGCAACCGAAACAGTGTATCGACACAACCGATTCAACCGGTTCAAGTGATGGTCGACGCAAACCTATTGAAATAGGACATATAGATACAATGGGTAACAATTACCTGTCTTGCTCCACGTCCTTGAGAACACTTACTACCTCACGAGCCGCCTGTACCCAACTACACAGGCGTTCGTCAAGCCTCTAGTACACCAATTCATCTCCATGCCCAACCGAAGCACCATTACTTAAAAGGTTTTGAAAAAAAGAGAGATATTAGATATTGTCTTCAAAATTTGGTAGAAATAAATTATTTGTTACCTGAAAAGAAACAAAATTAAGAACATAGACACCAAATTTTTATAGCTGAAAAACAGAAAGTTTTGCTTATTTTTTGTGTGCTGTAATTTAAGCATTGTATTCAGCAAAACCAAGATTGCTGATAAACTAGCAAAACCGATAATCAAAAATGTGACAGCACTTATACCAACAATCAATATGTAACTAGCGATTTGAAATTGGTTCACTGTTGTAGAACCCCTTGGTCCGAATTACACCTTGAAGCCAGCACCTTGTTATACATATTTGCGCCTTTGTTTTGATTTGCTGTGTTATTTTGACAGAGTATTTGAGAGTGTGTTCATGTGAGTTCATTATAAGGGGTGCATTATTGAGCTTGGGACCGAGCTTGGGACGATGTTCTAGTACTGACTGAGCTAAGAAAAAAATCGTTTTTGTATGGGACCTACTGGTCTTAGAGTTAGTCTATGCTTATACCAACAATCAATATGCAACTAGCGATTTGAAATTGGTTCACTGTTGTAGAACCCCTTGGTCCGAAGTACACCTTGAAGCCAGCACCTTGTTATATATATTTGCGCCTTTGTTTAGATTTGCTGTGTTATTTTGACAGAATATTTGAGAGTGTGTTCGTGTGAGTTCATTATTAGGGGCGCATTATTAAGCTTGGGACCGAGCTTGGGACTGATGTGCTAGTACTGACTGAGCCAAGACAAAAATCGTTTTTGTATGGGACCTACTGGTCTTAGAGTTAGTCTATGCTTATACTGCTAACGATTTGCTGGATAAACCAGCTGCAGATCAAGACAAATAAATGTGAAAGCTGAAAGGCATTTTTTTAGTGTTAAATTATTGTTTATTGCGCATTTTATAAAATCCTATTTTCAAGGATGTATCATATTCACAATTTATAAAGAATTCTAGTTCGTTTACACTGATTCTACCGTTCACTTCATTTGCAAATATTATAAAGGGTGTATTCGATAAAAATGGCACACACATATATACTCATCAAAATTAAACTGATTATCGGATTTTCTTGAAATTTTCAGGGAATGAAGAACCACAAATGAGTTTTGATTTACAACATTTGTTTTATTCAATTTCGTCTCCCATCCCGAATGCCCGCACCTTTCTTTTTACTCCACCCATCAAATTTTGTACAACCGATTTTCCCAGTGTTTTTGTTGTTTTTACCCAAATTTTCTTCAATTCTAGCTCTGTTTTCATAGTTTTGGGATGTTTGCGAAGTTTCGTTTTCATAATTGTCCAGAATTTTTCAATTGGACGAAGTTCCGGTGAATTTGGTGGGTTCATATCTTTTGGCACAAAATTGACTCCGTTGGCTCGGTACCACTCCAATACGTTTCGAGCGGAGTGGCAGGATGCTAGATCAGGCCAAAACAGAGTTGATCCTTTGTGCTTCGTAATGAATGGCAAGAGACGCTTCTTAAGGCACTCTTCCGTGTAAATCGCACCGTTTATTGTTCCGGAAGTGATGAAGGGAGCACTTATTTCACCACATCCGCAAATCGCCTGCCAGATTAGAAACTTCTTTGCATATTTCGATAGTTTCTTCTTTCGAACATCCTCCGGAACATCGAACTTCGACTTGGCAACGAAATATTCTTGCCCAGGAAGTTGACGGAAGTCGGCCTTGACGTATGTTTCGTCATCCATCACGATGCAACCGGATTTGGTGAGCAGCTCCGTGTAAAGTTTCCGGGCGCGGGTTTTCGCAGTGATGTTTTGTTTTTCATTCCGGTTTGGGGCTTTTTGCACTTTGTAAACATGTTACCCAGCACGCTTCATGGTTTTCTGCACAAAACCGACTGACACCTTAGACTTTTTAGCGACATCTCGAATTGACATGCTTGGATGGTTCTTGAATTGTTGTACGACTTTCCTGGCCATTTTACTGTCCATTGGATCACTTTTACGACCACTCCCTTCCTTCCTTATAACACTCAGACGCTTGACGGTTTTTATTACACGAGCACAGTTGTATTTGCAATTCCAAGCCTTTTAGCAATCCACCGGTGGGACGCCCCTGGATTTTGATTGTGAGTGCACAAAATTTTCTCACGGACAATTTCTTGTTTCAACGACATGACTGGAACTACTGAATGTATAACTATGAAACTTGGCAGATGTAAATAATACACTATGGATAAGCTCTACTCAAATTTCTAGGTTTTTTACTCATACGATTCAAAAGTTACAGAAGATTTTCTGTGTGCCATTTTTATCGAACATACCCTTTATATAATGTGAAAAGTTTAAGGATTTCCTTTCGTTTTGTCGGTCTTATATTCCTTAGTACAGGTCGAAACATCTCATCAAAAGTCAGTCTTCACCATCCTCCAAGTATCATCGTTATCTTCTGCTGTACCAAAGCCCATGTATGTGCTACACGAGGGCAATCAATAAACTTGTGTTGGAGCGTTTCTGTTGTTGCATTACAATACAAACAATTCTCTCCGTCCGCTCGTTGTATAGTTCTCATTAGTTTTCGGTGCTCAACTTTCTCATTCACTAACAAATAAAGGCTGCTGCGATGGTTCGATGAAAGCTGTTTCGTCGCGATGTGTGATATGCATCCCTAATTATTTACGACAATAACCCAACCATAAACAAAACAAATCACAACAAGTCATTAACTCCAAACCGAACTAAGTTCAGAGATTCAAGTTACATAGAATGCAAAATGCAATTGCATCCATATGCGGCGCCCGAGCCGCGGTGCTAGAATTATTCCATTCCTCTTTCCTCCCTCTGAGTGTGCCCTACACTGACGAGCAAACGAAAACGAAAGGTTTCAAATTGCACAACCGGGTAGGACCACCGAGGCATACAAAATGTCAACCTAGCAAATCAAGCACATTTTCGGGTACGGACTTTAGTTGTCTCATTCTCACCAATAGGAAAGTAGATTAAGCCAAATATTGTAACTCAACCGAAAACCATATATAAACCCAATGACACCGAAATAAACAAGCTCTATTATCGATCAGCAGTCAACCCTTTTACCAACAATCAATATGTAACTAGCGATTTGAAATTGGTTCACTGTTGTAGAACCCCTTGGTCCGAATTACACCTTGAAGCCAGCACCTTGTTATACATATTTGCGCCTTTGTTTTGATTTGCTGTGTTATTTTGACAGAGTATTTGAGAGTGTGTTCATGTGAGTTCATTATAAGGGGTGCATTATTGAGCTTGGGACCGAGCTTGGGACGATGTTCTAGTACTGACTGAGCCAAGAAAAAAATCGTTTTTGTATGGGACCTACTGGTCTTAGAGTTAGTCTATGCTTTTACTGTGGTCCTTACTGGTGATAGCTTTCGAGCTCACCATAGTTTGGATACCCTACGAAAGAAAGACCTTCTCCGATAACTAGAAGTAAACCTGCCACAGCTGTTTTTCCAAATACGTTTCCAATTTAAACCTGGATTTTTCCTTTCGATCCGTGGAACTCCTGTCCGTTCCCGTATACATGGAGGAAGGATAGAGATTTACTGGAAAGTCAATTTGAGGCACGGAAGGTCGGTGGGGGGGAGGAGCTGCTTGGTTCAGAAGAGTTTGGTAGTAGGGAAGGTAATCACTTGCCTGTAGGTGACGATTTACTAGCAGCGCTTTGAAAGCAGGTAAATGCGGAAAATGCAACTTTAAACCGCCAGAAAGTTTTTCGCGTGACAATTGTTCCGTTGGAACACGGGCTGGTATTCCGCGCCTCAAGAAAGATCCCATTGTCGCCGATAATTTTGCTGTATGAATACAATACGGTGGAATAATGGATGCAACATACCATATTTTAGCCGTAATGAAAGTATTCAAAAGAATTACTTTTTATTGCAGGTTGAGACTTCTTAGTGAATGCAACCACAGCTGCTGGGATTTTTTTAATACTAGTGTATCCCAATTGATTTTATTCATGGCGCGGATAGAGTTTAAGAAGTATACCCTTAGAATTTTAATATTATCTGTTGATTGTTACCACGGTTTGTGTAAGGGATCTCCATTAATGCAGCCGACGTCTTTGGCAACAGTCTTTGCCCGATTTAATTTTGCGCCAGCCGCGCGCTCGAATTGGTCGAAAAGTTCATTGATGCACTCAATCGTTTCCATATTGGTGACAACCACAGAGATATAGTCTGCACAGGTTACTACGCGGTCGGGACCGATGATTCGCACTATTTAGTGAAGTAACGGATGGAGGTAGATGACGAAGAGAAGCATCGATAACGGATCTCCCTGACGGACCGAGCGTTCGATGCGAAAACTCTGAGAGAGGTGCCCATTGATCATCAGCCGAGAAGAAGATCGTTCTGCAATACGAGCAAGTAGATCGATCAATGCTGGATTTATACCTAGTTGGTGCATTGTTCCGTATAGGAATGAATGTGATACCCGATCAAAAGCATGATCAAGGTTAAAGTTTATTAGCTTGCCTTTCCGCTTCCTCGCTATTAGTTGTGCAATTCGATCTTTAAGAGAGAGAGAGTGGCTTCGAAAATTGAGTTTCCATCGTTTGAGCACTTCTGAGAATTACTCAAAATACGATGACATTTTATTACGAGCTCTAGTCATGCTTTCAAAACTCTACTGAGAATTTTAAAGTCCGATTAAAGAAGGCTGATCGGTCGATATCCTCGTGCGGTGTTTGCTGCTCACCTTTTTCCCATTTTCCCCTTGGCAAAAATGGAAAAAATACCATCATTTTCGTCTGTTATAGACACTCAAGTAATAGACCGGACAACGTGAGTCTGGCACAGTTGATGTATCCAAAACAACTGTCAAATCGTATGGGGAATGCGAGGAAATGTTCGTTTTGGATACAACATGGCGGCACATTGTCCGGTCTATTACTAGAGTGTCTATAGAGTTAGTCTATGCTTCTATTCTATCGGATTGATGAACTCTTCCTCTTCGAAATGACCGTGGTGGATTGATTAAGCGAGGTTTCAATTAGCAGTGGGCCTCTTACACAAAAACATTGATTCTGTTGAATCGATTCCCAAAATCGAAAAAAATCGATTCGAGGACAAATCGACTGCGGAAGAACCGATTCGAGGAAAATCGGTTTATATAATTACGATTTAAAAATTGTCAAACCAAATTTTAGGTAATTTAGTACATTTCCAAAGAGCAAATTCCATGTTTGATCTTTTGTTTTATTGTTCTACAGAAAACAGCTTCGTGTAAATAAATTGTCATCAGATAGACCATAGGGGCTTATCCAGCTAACTCATGAATGTTAGGCGTGCCATGCACTCAGGTTTTAGCTTATACCTCTTATCACTTTTCTCAACCATTCTTTTTAAACGAAAACAAAATATCGTAAATAAAACCGTAACGACAGTGACAAGTAAAAATTACATTGAGCGGACTGGTCACAACACAAAAACAGCTGAACATGTGACACTGCGAGAGGTTTGCTGTGCAAAGTGAAAGAGCGGAAGCGAGGTGAAGAAATGTCAAAGTTCAAGGTGTACCTAGTGCTAAGTGAGAGCGATTCTTGATATAGATCAAAGTCGTTCAGAATAGGTCTGGCAGCTTGAAATAACATGTTAATATGTTGCAATCACTTATTACTTATCACTGATCTATTTCGTAAAAAATAGTACTACACGCTAAGATAATATTACCAAAATGAGGTTTTCATTTTACTGATACTCTAGGTTTTGGTAGCAAAACCTAAAGTATCGGTAAAATTTATGGAAAGAAAACGTTTCATTTTACCTATTATTTTAGTAAAGTGGATATGCAAATTTTATCGTTAGATTTTGCTTAAATTTGGTTTTAAATGCTCTCATTGGGTTGCAAGCACTTTCGGTAAAAAGAACCGTAAAAAATAAGTAATTTTTAACGTCTTTCCTGCTTTCCAAGAATACCGAAATTTAGGTAATCCATATTTATCGATAATCTCAGTATTTGCTTTTTTGTGCGGTTTTCGGTATTTTTTACCAACTTTTCCGTATTCTTATCTTGGCGTGTAGAGTTTGAAAGTCGATTCTTCTACTGAAAAATCGATTCAGTCAAAAAATCGAACAGTATATGATCGATTCAAAATATCGATCAATCGAGCCCAAATAATCGATCCAGTTAAAAACGGATCGAGATCGCCCATTGCTAGTTTCAATGGCGAGAGATTTGCGGAAAAAGTCATTGTTTACGTTTGTTTGTTTGCTAGGCCCAATAGAAAATCTTTGTCGAAATTCGATTTGAGTTATCGTGGAAAATGAAGGTATACATTCTATTTAACATATACGAATGAAATTCGATATTATACACTTTTCTTGCACAGGTTTTCCGAAAAAAAAAAACGACTAAATCCCCAAAAAGAGCAAATTTCGCTCAAGTATAAAATATCGAAAAGCTTCATACATAAGACAGATGATCTGCCTGTATCTGATCAAGAAGTGGATTCGAAAAAGTACCTAGGATGTTTTGCTACTTCCATTCGCTGTGGTTCCCCAATAGTCCGAATGTATCGTATGCAATACTGATGTCGATGACACCTGTGAAAATAAATTGATTTCATTTTCAGCTTTCGTTATTATAATGATAACGATTTTCCGAAAATAGATTCGAACAATGCAAAAGTGACCGTTCATGTGTCCCAGTGGGTGGACCTAAGTTTTTGAGAACAAAAAATTATGAAACTGGGTGGTACATTCGACTGAATTAATCGAAAGCACTGAAAGAATATTGTACTGAACTGGCTATCGAGTGGAAATCTTGCTTTGAGACTGCGAATTGCCCAAATGATCTTGCTAACAAACAGTTCAAAGGTAAGTAAAATACAGATTCATTACGTCAGTAACTGTTGAGAAAACATTGTCTTTTTAATAAAATCATTAAAATGGATCAACGCTTTCTGAGCCACCGTGCGATAGACGGCATACGTAATTAGATATGTACAGGATAAAGATATGATAAACTTTTCAAATTCGGAATCAACCCTATTCTCTTGTTCTCTATATCATTTGGATGCGTTAGAATTTGTCTCCTTTTAATACAGTTTTGTGTTCATGATTTTTGAAACATACATGATAATGCGTAAAGTTATAATTCAAAATAACTAATTGACTTAAGTTGAGAACTATTGATTGTTAATCGTTTATTGACTAGTTGACATAATATATAAGATTTGATAAGCAACTTTATTTTCATGAGCACATAAGATGATACATAATGTAAATAAATTTTCATGTTAAATTTTCAAAACCATAAATCTATACATGATCTAGAATGTTGTTTAATGCAATTTAAAAATTTGAACTTTTATGCACTCAAATGCATCGTGTAACCTTTTAATAAAATCAGGCAATCCCAACTGGATTGCCAAACAGCATAAACTTTTAATTAAATCTTAAACAGTACTTTGGTTACTTACGAACGAAAATTTAACTTTGTATTCCTCTCCATTTTCCAGGGATAATAAAACATCGATTAATTGAAAACTTAAGAAAATGGTCAAACTAAAAATGCTGGTAAACAGTTACTTTGTGACTCAAACCTGTTAATTCAACCTCAAGTGTCAAATCTAATTTTAATATAAATATATGAAATTGAAATAAAATTATTTGTATCAAGGAATGAGCAGAAGTCGTATGCCAAAAATAAACCCAAATGAGCGGGAGATAGTTTTTCTCCCATGTAGGGGATTTGGGAGTACGAATAGACAGTTTGTTAGAACTATTTAAGCTATCGGTAGTATATGAGCACGATCAAGCGCACTTTCTTTTGCCAGTCAAGGTGGTGCATTCGTTCATGCCTTGACCTACTCCGCATGGGGATGCTTGGCAAAAGATTGTGTGCCTGTTTCGAATGTACTACCTCACAATGCCCTCCGCTCAATTTCAAACTACTTCTATTCAATTTTCACTACCTGCCGTGCGCTAACGGAACTATCAATACTTTCTCTTAACAACTTTGTTCTAGCAAAAAATTGCTGTCTAATCCTAGAGCCTCATGGTGAAGACAAATTATTTCCTTCTCAAAACAACATCATCAAGAAATGATTCCCAAATCACATTAGAAGAATTTTGATTTGTTTATGTTATCCTTATTAATTATCAACAAAAAATAATTTGACCGATATTCATAATAGTAGAGAAGAAGCACATATACTGCTCTTGGAGGTAGCTGATAAAGGTTGATACTAATGGAAAGTACAACATTCGTATTTCTACAGCGTAGTATTTTGTCATAATAAGACCATAGCGAGCGGATAGCGAGGATGATCATGATACTAAAAAAATATAAGCTAGTCTTCATTTATTATTGAATATGATTCATTGGATTCATTATAGATGGATAAATTAATGTTGGGTTATCGGACCCTAACCAACACCGATTGGGGGGTAATTAATTACACTGCCAGTTGTGAGGTAGAAAATACTTGGCGTCTCCATAAGTAGACTGTAATTTGTTGGGTTTTTGGGTTTCTTTTGGAGTTCTATTTAACACACCACATCACACATCCGTCCAGCTATCACACAGCACATACATCTTGTCCATTACACTCAACATTCTTATTAAATACACATAATTCGTCCGACAAACACTTTATTTACAATATTTACAGAACTAAAGACTACTACGTCACAAACAATTAACACCGAACATTCCTTTCCATTGTGGCTCTGCTCCCATCCATCCTTCTCGAGATTCAGAGCCAACACGACTGTCCGCACAGCAGATCATTCACTATCTAACAGCCAGATGATTCCAAGCGGTGACGTCACCGATAACGATCGCCCGTGATCGCTGTCGGTATCGGTCGATGTGGTAGGGAGAAACCGTCTCGGATCGGAGGAACGATCGTTGGGAGAGAAAGTCCTCTCATTCGACAGTGGCGTAACGAGGCTAGGGCGATGTTACTGCCGAGCATACTCACCCACCCTGAAATGTCCAACATTTCTGAACAAACCCTTCCGTGGTCATGCTTATCGATGTACTGCCCTTTTTCGATTCCCGTGGTCCAACATACAATTGTGTATTAATGTGTTGGTGGGTGAATTGGTGGCTCACCCACCTTCAAAAAACCTGCAACTGCCACTGCTGCTGATAATTTCCGTCTCTCAGCTCTCCGTTCTCCACGTTTCGTTCGCACGAATGTAAACGATGTTTCCTTTGAATTTTGCGCTACTGTTCCTTGGGTGAATACAGATTTTGTGTTTGTCCTTACGATGTCCTTCCGAGGTTGTCCCTGGGATGTCCGTCGAAGTTTGGAGTTGAAATGCCAGAATTGGGATGGCCAACGAATCCGCTCGGTTTAAATCCGTGATTGTCACCTAGCCGTGTTATACCATGTTGATATACCAGGATTGGGATGGCCTACGATTCCACTTGTTTTAAATCCTTGACCCATATTCCAAATTAACCATGGGTTGCGCCATCCGTCAATGTTGTTTGCGACGGTACCCTCGACCGCTAAATGAAAGATACTGTACCGTCCGGTCCAGACACGTGGTGGCCTCGGTGATTGTCCACATTTCAAATGTTGAAGTACATGTGGAGAAAGATTACATGTAATATCTGCATGTCACTTCGGTTGGTACATATACTGTTATTACTAACCTGGTAAAACATATGATGGTGCCAGATTTTTCGTGTCTACATCTGCAGCCAATGCGAAACAGTTGTTTCAATCAATCAGCTGATCGACGAACCATATGATGGCCTCCGTGGATGTGTGCCGATGGTGAATACGTCATCATTGTGGGTTCAGAAAAATATTGGTGTTAGATACCGAAAACATAATGCCTAGCTCGGCTTGACATATACATGTAAGCTGCTTACCTGGCTAAGTAGGTGCAGCTACTCGATCCCATACCGATCCATGCCAAACCATAACCACTCTTATGTATGACATCATCGTTGACCCATAAACGATCCGACAGAGTACGCCACGAACTGATCCGTATTCATCCGTTGGCTACCATGAATGTGTGATATACGGCTTCACCTTGTATCTCCGTGTTTGTATGTAGCATTCGACTCTCGACTGTGGCATGCATCTCTGTGTGCTTGGTCCAACCCGAAAATGTGATAGACACAACCAAATATCCCTCCGATCAGTCGTTTCAGGCGACGTTTGTTGTGATATAATCTGTGTTTGCTTATCGCTCGTGGTTATCCAGTTGCCTCTCGTATCGTTGGTTGTGGGTGTGTCAACTGTATCCCTTGGTACACCGTGTATGATTTCGTTTTGTTGACATCCAAATCGGCTGAACAGCTGATCCATCAGCTGTGATCGTAGGTTGTATTGAGCTCTTGTTGTTTTGGCTCGCTCCAGATGAGGTGTTATTGACGACCGATAGAGAAATGTGTGTCAGTAATAGAAATGTTGTATGTCCATTCGGCTGGACGTGCAATGTGCCGTGGTTTATATGTTGTGATGTCCGACGCAGCATAAATAGAGTATTATGTGTTTATCAGTCTAGTGACAATGTCCGAGATTCCAAAGTGTCCATATTTCCTTTTTGTTACGATACGTTATTCATCTCCTAGTAGCCAACATACCCCAGTGCCATATCCATCCAAAGGTAATGGTGATGTCTAGATAATCGATTATCCCGCAGTGATGGCTGCTGGCTAATTGTGACCAGCAACCAACCATTTTGGCATCCATGCCACGCATTGACCCACGCTGGCAGTTTCCTTTGTCCGGTTTGCCGATTTATCCGGTTCGAAGGACCATAATGTTGGGTTACCGGACCCTAACCAACACCGATTGGGGGGTAATTAATTACACTGCCAGTTGTGGGGTACAAAATACTTGGCGTCTCCATAAGTGGACTGTAATTTGTTGGGTTTTGGGGTTTCTTTTGGAATATTAATTTATCACACCACATCACACATCCGTCCAGCTATCACACAGCACAAACATCTTGTCCATTACACTCAACATTCTTATTCAGTACACATAATTCGTCCGACATACATTTTATTTACAATATTTACAGAACTTAAGACTACTACGTCACAAACAATTAACACCGAACATTCCTTTCCATTGTGGCTCTGCTGCCATCCATCCTTCTCGAGAGTCAGAGCCGACACGACTGTCCGCACAGCAGATCATCCACTATCTAACAGCCAGATGATTCCAAGCGGTGACGTCGCTGTCGGTATCGGTTGATGTGGTAGGGAGAAACCGTCTCGGATCGGAGGAACGATCGTTGGAAGAGAAAGTCCTCTCATTCGACAGTGGCGTAGCGAGGGTAGGGCGATGTTACTCCCGAACAATTAATATCTAGGTTAATAAAAGAAACTAAATTTTGTTGTCATATAGTCGCATCGATGAAACATATTATAAAATAATTTATCTATCACCTGATTCTGTTTCTTTCCTAATGACTATTCGCGAATATTGAAACCCATGCCAGATGTGTATCTGAAAAGAAAATATATGATCAATTGCCAGAAAAGTTAAACCCAAGAAGGATATTAAGTCTATTATGCAAACTGTGAACGCACAATCGGAATGTTCAGCACCCGCTGCAGGCTAATTGCAATGTAGATTGACACCGTCACAGAACATGGTTTCCATGGCTACGATGCGCTCATCGACCCGAACGGTCAAGACAGCGAGCGTTTGTTAATCTACGCCACGCAACTCTTTTTCCCAATGCTCGATTGACGTCTTGTTCCCGATGCTAGAGCAATCGATACTTCTCTGTTCCGTTCGATGAATCAACACTGGTTACGCTTGAAGAAATATCGGGTGCTCTCCGACGGATACCACCTTAGTTATCGATACACTTTATCCGTATTCGCAAACAGATGATATCCAGTGTGTCTATCTCTGTCTATCGATACTGTAAAAATCGATGGGAAGACGGGTTCTAACAATTAACTTATATAACCGTGGTACTTGTAATGATACACACGTCTGTACGGTAGTGCAGTCAGCGTATAAACTGACCTGTTTTATTCTCTTCTGCACAGCTGCTCCAGACAGCCAGTAATGTAACTAGAGTGGTCACAACAGTTCTCCCCCTTTTAGTTTAAACATATTTACAATGTTTTTCTCTAGGCTATTGATACACTTTCTAAGGCACGGCAAAACCTAACTACCGCATAAAATTATGAACTCAGCATAAACTTGACTACTGGAAACTAATTCAATTCTGAAAGCATTCTTGGCATGTTATACAATTCAAAATAAACACAAACAAACACGAAAGATTAGAAATAAACATAATCCACATCTTTGCGTTTTGAACGTCTTAAACTTCCAAGATTATTCTTCGATTGTGACGGCAACACATTTCTGTTCGATGGGCCTTCTTGCGGATCGAACTCATGTACTCAACTTCCAGCCATTTAGTGAAACTATCCACAATGACCAGGAAAACTTTCTTAACGAAGTAAAAAAAATCCGCATGAATGCGTGTGAACGGCTCTGTGGTAGGAATCCAACTACACGGGAAAAAATCTTGTAGTAGAAACTACTATTTTACCCGACTACGCCTTCTACCATGAAATTTCAGTCAAATTTACTACGTTTATAGTAAAACCTTCAACGTTGGTGGTATGTTTCACAGACCTCATATTGATATCATTCGCACCATGGTTGATCTAATCGCAGGCATGGTAAAATCAAACGCATTTATAGTCAGCTGAAAATTGTTGGTGTTTGCGCTTAATTTAACCCTCGAAATGGTAGTTTATACTGCGTTTTTTTTTGCGTGTAGAATTAGAAACTGGTTTAGGAACTGCATTTATCTGGCAACACACACTACATGTTTTGACAAAACTTTCTACATCACTGTTCATGCCATAGCAGTAAACTGTCCTTCTTGCCATTTATTGATTCCTGCGTGACTCTTGTGCAACAGTTTAACATCTGCTTTTGTAAACTAGCAGGAATAAAAAAACGATCTTGGTACAATAAACAACCATCGACCAATTCAAGATCTTGATGGTGAGCATAAACATCTAACAGATAGCGCTCCAACTTCTTTGGCCAACCATGCTCCATGTAATAAACTATTTGTTGAATAAACTCGTCTTGTTTGCTTTCACTTGCTATCAAAACATGGTCCAAAGGAAACTCGTTGTGTACATTCAAATTTTTGATATACTCTTGTTGCAACGAAACTGGCACCTCAACAGGTAAAGGAAACCTTGAGCACCTCTGCATTTCCCATTTTCGATGATGGTCTGTAAACAATGTCAAAGTCGTAAATGTTCAGTTCCATTACGTATCTCTGTAGCCTTGTCACGAACAACGAATTTTTGCCCTCTTTGCCGAATATGTCTATCAACGGCTTATGATCCGTGTACACAGTAAACTTCTTTCCAAATAAAAACTTGTGGAATTTCTTTATGGTAGTGACAACGGCCAACGCTTCCAAGTGTAAAAAAGGGTAGGATTTTTGTGAATTTGTTAAACTGAAGGAGGTAAAACTTATGAGCCTCTCTTCTTCATTGATTTTGTGTGCAATCACACCACCTAACCCGTAGCTACTAGCGTCTGTCACAACAACGACAGGTTTTTGAGGATCAAAAAACTCTAATAGTTTAGAAGACAATAACAATTGCTTACTGTTTTCAAAAACACTACTACACTCATCAGTCCATACAAACTTGACGTCTTTCTTGAGCAAATGATACAAACAGCTTAAACGCGAGGATAAATTGGGTATAAACTTGCCATAATAGTTAGGCAAACCCAGAAATGCCTTTAGCTCGGTGACGTTATTCGGTAGCTTTGCTTTACGAATCGTCTCGACCTTCTCTGGACACGGTAACAAACCCTTTTCAGTCAACACGTGACCCAGAAATGGCAAACTTGTAACCAACCATTAGCATTTTTGCAAATTTACTTTAATGTTAGCGCTCTTAAACCAAATAAAGCTTTCGTAAACAATCTTTATTATCCTCACCAGCTATCAAAACATCGTCAAAGTTCGTTCCGTTGATGCCTTTCAAAACTTCATCCATGACTCTTTGAAAAATAGCTGCACTTAAAGAAACACCTTGTGGTAAACGATTATACGAATACAATCCTTTAATCGTATTAATCACCATAATTTTCCTTGACTTTTCGGACAACAACAACTGTGTATACGCTCCTGTCAGATCTAGTGAACAAAAAACTTTAGCACCTGATAGTGAAGCAAAAATATCCTGAACTATCGGAAGCGGATATGTGTTCGGAATAATTATCTGGATGATCGAAACTTTGAAATCGATCACCATCCTAATACCTCCGCCTTTCTTCTAAACTTTCTAAATGTTGGACAATTTTATCTTTCAAACGCAATGGAACGTCATACGCACGCTTAAAAATCGGCGCTGCTCCCTTTTTCAACACTAAATCTGCCCGAAAACCCTTGATCGGCGTAAACGAAGATATATCAAAAACATTGGCATACTTACTTTTAACATCATCCACAACTTTTTCTTCTGTAACTGGCAACGCATTTCTCTAGTCAGAATAGAAGATGTCTAGCCAATCACGTCCAAGTAACGGTGTAAACGAGCTATCACTCCGTAGAACAATCAGTTTGACCGTCGACCGTCGTCCGTTCAACGCAACTTGCACTAGAATCTGCCCTTCGACCACTAGACGACTGCCATTGATCACAGCCAACTTCTTGGTACACTTCTGCAATGGAATATTGGCGAATTCTCCCTCGTACATCTCCTTACTGATGACGGAAACTGCAGCTCCACAGTCTATTTCCATTCTCAACCACACATCATCAATAACAACTGTGCGAAAACACGGATCATTGTTGGTTCTTATAGAAGAGATCAACGTGCACTCCATCTCCTCTTCATCAGAAATAGATCTGTTCAACCAACTGAAATGACTATCAAAGTGTGGGATAAACCGTTTCTGTTCTTTACAAATCATCAAAATCAAGCACAACTTAATCCGTTGCTAGTCACAAAACTAATGAATCCAGTATATTTCACCTATTCCATACATGTCTGAATTTCACCTATCATCTCACTGTCTCTCTTTCTCTTCTAGTGAACTCTGAGCGAGCTCTCCAGCGTTACCTTACTACCACAACTCCTTTATCCTTTAGTTTGATAAATAGATTAAAGTTTGAAAGTATATTGATTCCGAGTTCAACATCAATTTCATTTAGGTTTTCGATTGCACGTACATGCTTAATCATCTCTGAATATTTATATTATAACTTAAAATATTCTAAAAACTTTTGATACTACTAATAATAGACAAAATCACTTCTTTTGCGTTTCTTTGTTTTCCTATTGGAACGTCTATTCGAAACCGTTTGGAATGGCTCTAAATTTCCATGCTGTAAGTCTTCTTGAAGATCTTGGTTTGAAAAAATAAAGGAATCGGGGAAACCCGTAAAAATCTTCGCTAGAACTACTATCAGCTTCTTGTTCTCCATCATTTCTTCTTCGTTTACTTCGATTACGTGAATCGCTACTTCTTCCCGAAGTCGGTGAAAAAACTACTCCAACAGGTGACACTGATGACAAAATTGGTGCTTCTTGGTTTGATAACGATGACAAAACTGGTGCTGCTTCTTTATTTGATGACAAAATAGGTGATGGATCGGGTCTTGGGTTCGTCATACCATCCACCGGGAAAACTAAAGTTCCCTTGCGATGAGAGCTAGACGACAATTTAAGCTGACGCTTATGCGCCAACACTATCCTTCCCCCATGAGAAATCTGAAAAGTAGCATCAAAAACTTGTCTTAAAAATGTGGCTGGTATCCACCGTCTGATGTCTTTAGGGTTAATAATTTTATAGAAAATCAAATCTCCATTCTTGAGATTTGTAAATGCAACAGACTTTTTGTGAACTTCAAAATTTACAAGTTTAGGATTATCATGCGAGTTAGTCAAATTGTTTTTAAAATTACTTCGAGGGTTAATTAAGTCCAACATTGTTTTTGGTTTATAAGAGAGTAATCGTTCGGAAGGAAATTGGCCTTTGTTCTCTAAACAAATATTTCTGTAGTTAGACAAAAAAATAAGCTATTTGCTCGTCGATGTCAAGTCCTCTCATATCCAGTCGTACAGTTCTTTCAGCCTGCCCATTGCTCTCCGGGTGGTACGGTGGACTATTCATTACCAAAATGTTCTGTTTTTTTTTTCAAAAAGTTCACAAAACTTTTGGAGTTAAATGGTGGTCCTCCATCTGTAACTACGACATCAGGAAGACCAAACCTGGCAAAAATCCCCAAAGTACTCTTAGGACCCTTTTACAGCCTGTATCGTATCGCATGTATTCTAGCTCGATCCACTTGGTATAGCTGTCCACAACTACAAGGAAAACATTTCGGTCAAAATGGAAGAAATCTGCGTGAATCCTGCTAAAAGGTTTGGTTGTTGATATCCATTTTGAGTAGGGAACTGGTTTATTGATGGCTGTCATCTGATGACATATCACGCAACGTTTCACGTAATTCTCCACGTCCTTGTTTAGTCCGAACCAATAGACTGTCCTTCGAGCAAGCTGCTTGATTTTGCTAATCCCTGAATGGTTTATATGAAGCATTTTTAGAACCCTCTTCTTCATCGATTCAGGGATTATTACGCGTTCCTGGAACAGAACACATCCATCCACTTCTTCAAGTTCCGGGTAATGTGAGTACACGTCTATAAAACGCCTTTCCAACCTTTGAGGCCAACCAAACTTCAGGTATTTCAAAATCGTCTGAAGGAACTCATCCTTCAAAGTTTCGTTAGCCACTTCCTTGTAGTCGATTGGAAATTCGTCAGTAAAATTTAAATTTTTAATGTTCTCCTGGGCCAACTCTCTAGGAACTTCCTGAGATAAAGGGAAACGAGATCAAAAATCGGCATTACCCATTCTTGCCGAAGGCCGATAAACTATCTTATAATCATAGATAGAAAGCTCCATTATGTACCTTTGCAAACGTGTAACCGAAATAGGATTTTTGCCCTCCTTGCCAAAAATACCAATAAGAGGCTTGTGATCAGTATATATCGTGAAATGCATCCCGTAAAGAAATTTATGAAATTTCTTTACGGTGCTTACAACTGCTTAAGACTCAAGATGCAATATGGGATAATTTTTCTGGGCACTGTTTACCGAAAATGAGGTGAAACTTATTGTTTTTTCTTCATCATCAACCAAATGTGCAATTACACCTCCCAAACCATAGGTACACGCATCTGTTATCACCACAACCGGTTTATATGGATCAAAATATTCCATTAGATTTGGTTTCAAAAGGAATGTTTTACAATCCTTGAATGCTTTTTCACAGTTATCATTCCAACAGTACATTACGTTTTTCCTCAAAAGATTGTAAAGTTACAAGTCCTAAAAATGCCTTCAGTTCTGAAACACTCCGTGGAGTTTTCGCTTCACGGATCTTTTTCATTTTATCGGAACAAGGAAAAAGACCTTTAATGGTATTAATTACCATGAACCTTTTCGAACGATTTGTTAAAAGCAGCTGGGTGTAAGCACCCTCCAGATCCAAAGAACAAAAAATAGTTGAACAAGAAAGAGTGGCAAATAAATCCTGGGCTACAGGCTAAGGGTAAATGTTAGGAAGTAAAACTTTATTTATGGATACTTTGCAGTCAATCACCAAACGGATACTTTGATCTTTATACCCTTCTTACATCAATATAAGGGTATTAAGATCGCTTGAAAACTCGACTTTTTATCCGAGGCCCACAGGGCCCAGTGTCATATACCATTCGACTCAGCTCGACTAACTGAGATACTGTCTGTGTGTATGTATGTGTGTGTATGTGTGTGTGTGTGTGTGTGTGTGTGTGTATGTGTGTGTGAGTTACAAATAATGTCACATCGGTTTCTCAGCCATCTGTGAACAAATTACAGTTCTGTTGACGGCAAATGGAAGCTACAACATTCCCGTAGAACACTATTGATTTTGTTTTTTCATTCGGACATTTCGTTACTTGAAGGCCTATTATAATAGTACATACTTAGAAAATTTTACAGTATTCGGTAACTTTTTACCGAACTTTCAACAGCTGAACTGTTCGGTAATCCGATTTAACGGACTTCGGTAAAATTTGACAAGCTTCGGTAGTTTTTGTACCGGAATACTGTAAAATTTCACCGAAATCCGGTAAATCGAACTACCGAACGTTCAGCTGTTGAAAGTTCGGTAAAAAATTACCGAATACTGTAAAATCTTCTAAGTGTGTAATCAAACAGTTTAGTCTCCGATTACATACTGAGCTATTTGTGTACCGTATTGTATTTTAGTATTATTTTAGTATTAGTATTTTAGTTTTGTTGATGCCAAATCAAAGCTATGATATCTCCAAATAACTGGTCAAAATTTCATTATGATTGGATAATCTTTCATGGAGATATGACCAAAACAATACCTGAGAGCACATAATTGTGAGATGACAATATACTCGTTGCAGTGCAAAACCGAACAAGACCAATTACACCAATCGATGCCGCTTGCATTCTATTGTGTCACATCTGGAGCGTTGTATAGCACATACAGCGGACTAGCCACACTATGCGACTGTATAGAATTAGAGCAGCATCGATTGGCTCGAGTGGTCTGGTTTTGAACTGCAACGAGTATATTCGAAAATTACACAAAGTCTCCATTTACTATTTTCAACGAATATGTACTTATTAAGCATCTTGAATCCATATCGATAATCAAAATTTAAGCTCAGGATTGAAGCTTTGTTAACGCCAAATTAAAGTTATAAAATCTTCAAATAAGTGTTCATTATGTTAACTTCCCTTTTTTACCCTTCTTACATCAATACAAGGATATTAAGATCGCTTGAAAACTCGACTTTTTATCCGAGGCCCACAGGGCCGAGTGTCATATACCATTCGACTCAGCTCGACGAACTGAGCACATGTCTTTGTGTATGTATGTGTGTGTGTGTATGTGTGTGTATGTGTGTGTGTTACAAATAATGTCACATCGGTTTCTTAGCCATCTGTGAACCGATTTCAGTTCTGTTGACGGCAAATGGAAGCTACAACATTCCCATAGAACGCTATTGATATTTTTTTCATTCGGACATTTCGTTACGAAGATATGAACGAAACAGTACTTGAAGGCCTATTATAATAGTAATCAAACAGTTTAGTCTCCGATTATATACTGAGCTATTTGTGAAACAGTACTTGAAGGCCTATTATAATAGTAATCAAACAGTTTAGTCTCCGAATACATATTGAGCTATTTGTCTACCGATTTTAATTTTGTTGGTGCTAAATCAAAGCTATGATATCTCCAAATAACTGGTCAAATTTCATTATGATTGGATAATCCTTCATGGAGATATGACCAAAACAATACCTGAGAGCACATAATTGTGAGATGACAATATACTCGTTGCAGTGCAAAACCGAACAAGACCAATCACACCAATCGATGCCGCTTGCTTTCTATTGTGTCGCATCTGGAGCGTTGTATAGCACATACAGCGGACTAGCCACACTATGCGACTGTATAGAATTAGAGCAGCATCGATTGGCTCGAGTGGTCTGGTTTTGAACTGCAACGAGTATATTCGAAAATTACACAAAGTCTCCATTTACTATTTTCAATGAATATGTACTTATTAAGCATCTTGAATCCATATCGATAATCAAAATTGAAGCTTAGGATTGTCTTATAATTCTTCTTTATGAAATTTCAAATATTTATGTAATTTCCCCTTTTATTTAACTAACATAAACAGGCTGTTAAAGACTATTAATGGCAATATGTTAATCACATCGATGAACAATACGTTCAGGATTGACAAATAGTTAATTTTATAAACTGAATGTATGCCATATCGAATGTTCCTGGATCTTCCTAGGATTTCGAATGAAAATATCTATCCAGTACATTATTGGCCACATTTGAGTTCGTTATTCTGGTAAAGTGTAAGAAGGGTTCAGTCTCACCATCGGTGGATTAATGCGGGTTTTTTACTACAGCTATTACCGGTGAAGCCCATTCGCTTGCTTCAAACGGAGTGATGACACCTTCCTTGTTTAACTTTTCCAAATAATCGACCACTTTTTGTCGTAAACGCAGAGGAACTTCATAGGCCTTTTTAAAAATGGGTGTATCTTCCTTTAAGATTAAATCTCCCTTATAACCAACAATTGGACAAGAAAAATCTTTGGTAAAAATTGTCGGAAACTTACTCTTGACTACATCGAAAACTGACTCTCCATCAGCCAAATTAATGTTCCCAACCGTCAATGTAGGATTCGTAAAGGTGTTTCGCCATCCGGAATAGAACTCGTTCAACCAAGTGCGGCCAACTAACGGGATAAAATCATTATCGCAGCGTAAAACCACGAAGCTGAGCTGCTTTCTATTTCCAGTGAGCTGTACCTCGACGCCAATTTTACCAACAACTTTAAGTTTATTACCATCGATAATTGGCAAAATTTCTGAGGTACAACTCTTCTGGGACCACACTCTCCGCTGAACCGCAATCGATTTCCATGGTCAAACGTTTCCCATTTATCAAAACCTCCACATGGCAAGGCTTACTGATTTTGTTGACGGACGAAATTTTCATGCAAGGCATTCCGTCATCATAATCTAAATCGGAATTGACTTCTTCTTCCAAGTCTTTCTTTAGTCTCTTAAAAAGGGCCGAGTCTTTGGAAGTTGATGGTTTCGGGGAATCTATAAATTTAACATTGGCTTTCTGTTTTCTAGGGCTTTTTACCTCAAAATCAGGGTTTAAACGATAACAAAATTTCCTGGTATGGCCAGTTTTTTCACAAAAAGAGCAAACATAAACAGGTTTACCTCCTTTTTACCCTTCTTACATCAATAGAAGGGTATTGAGATCGCTTGAAAACTCGACTTTTTATCCGAGGCCCACAGGGCCGAGTGTCATATACCATTCGACTCAGCTCGACGAACTGAGCACATGTCTGTGTGTATGTATGTGTGTGTGTGTGTGTGTGTGTGTGTATGTGTGTGTGTGTGTGTGTGTATGTGTGTGTGTGCGTTACAAATAATGTCACATCGGTTTCTCAGCCATCTGTGAACCGATTTCAGTTCTGTTGACGGCAAATGGAAGCTACAACATTCTCATAGAACGCTATTGATTTTTTTCTCATTCGGACATTTCGTTACGAAGATATGAACGAAACAGTACTTGAAGGCCTATTATAATAGTAATCAAACAGTTTAGTCTCCGATTACATACTGAGCTATTTGTGTACCGATTTTAGTTTTGTTGGTGCCAAATCAAAGCTATGATATTTCCAAATAACTGGTCAGAATTTCATTATGATTGGATAATTCTTCATGGAGATATGACCAAAACAATACCTGAGAGCACATAATTGTGAGATGACAATATACTCGTTGCAGTGCAAAACCGAACAAGACCAATCACACCAATCGATGCCGCTTGCATTCTATTGTGTCGTATCTGGAGCGTTGTATAGCACATACAGCGGACTAGCCACACTATGCTACTGTATAGAATTAGAGCAGCATCGATTGGCTCGAGTGGCTGGTTTTCAACTGCAACGAGTATATTCGAAAATTACACAAAGTCTCCATTTACTATTTTCAACGAATATGTACTTATTAAGCATCTTGAATCCATATCGATAATCAAAATTGAAGCTCAGGATTGAAGCTTTGTTAACGCCAAATTAAAGTTATAAAATTTCCAAATAAGTGTTCAAAATTTCATTATGTTAACTTCCCTTTTTACCCTTCTTACATCAATAGAAGGGTATTAAGATCGCTTGAAAACTCGACTTTTTATCCGAGGCCCACAGGGCCGAGTGTCATATACCATTCGACTCAGCTCGACGAACTGAGCACATGTCTGTGTGTATGTATGTGTGTGTGTGTGTGTGTGTGTGTGTGTGTGTGTGTGTGTGTATGTGTGTGTGTATGTGTGTGTGTGCGTTACAAATAATGTCACATCGGTTTCTCAGCCATCTGTGAACCGATTTCAGTTCTGTTGACGGCAAATGGAAGCTACAACATTCCCATAGAACGCTATTGATTTTTTCTCATTCGGACATTTCGTTACGAAGATATGAACGAAACAGTACTTGAAGGCCTATTATAATAGTAATCAAACAGTTTAGTCTCCGATTACATACTGAGCTATTTGTGTACCGATTTTAGTTTTGTTGATGCCAAATCAAAGCTATGATATTTCCAAATAACTGGTCGAAATTTCATTATGATTGCATAATTCTTCATGGAGATATGACCAAAACAATACCTGAGAGCACATAATTGTGAGATGATATACTCGTTGCAGTGCAAAACCGAACAAGATCAATCACACCAATCGATGCCGCTTGCATTCTATTGTGTCGTATCTGGAGCGTTGTATAGCACATACAGCGGACTAGCCACACTATGCTACTGTAAAGAATTAGAGCAGCATCGATTGGCTCGAGTGGCTGGTTTTCAACTGCAACGAGTATATTCGAAAATTACACAAAGTCTCCATTTACTATTTTCAACGAATATGTACTTATTAAGCATCTTGAATCCATATCGATAATCAAAATTGAAGCTCAGGATTGAAGCTTTGTTAACGCCAAATTAAAGTTATAAAATTTCCAAATAAGTGTTCAAAATTTCATTATGTTAACTTCCCTGTTTTACCCTTCTTACATCAATAGAAGGGTATTAAGATCGCTTGAAAACTCGACTTTTTATCCGAGGCCCACAGGGCCGAGTGTCATATACCATTCGACTCAGCTCGACAAACTGAGCACATGTCTGTGTGTATGTGTGTGTGTGTGTGTGTGTGTGTGTGTGTGTGTGTGTGTGTGTGTGTGTGTGTGTGTATGTGTGTGTGTGCGTTACAAATAATGTCACATCGGTTTCTCAGCCATCTGTGAACCGATTTCAGTTCTGTCGACGGCAAATGGAAGCTACAACATTCTCATAGAACGCTATTGATTTTTTTCTCATTCGGACATTTCGTTACGAAGATATGAACGAAACAGTACTTAAAGGCCTATTATAATAGTAATCAAACAGTTTAGTCTCCGATTACATACTGAGCTATTTGTGTACCGATTTTAGTTTTGTTGGTGCCAAATCAAAGCTATGATATTTCCAAATAACTGGTCAAAATTTCATTATGATTGGATAATCCTTCATGGAGATGTGACCAAAACAATACCTGAGAGCACATAATTGTGAGATGACAATATACTCGTTGCAGTGCAAAACCGAACAAGACCAATCACACCAATCGATGCCGCTTGCATTCTATTGTGTCTTGAAGGCCTATTATAATAGTAATCAAACAGTTTAGTCTCCGATTACATACTGAGCTATTTGTGTACCGATTTTAGTTTTGTTGG
>JASCZW010003085.1:65000-146204 GCA_034211315.2 Aedes japonicus
TCTGTATCTGTCGAAGATAAGCAAAGGTAGTTGGAATTAAATGGAGATTACTAATTTTTCTTCTAAACTATAGTTACAAGTATTCCACTAAACAGCTCAAACCCTCTAGGATTCAAAATTAATATATTGGAACCCACAAAAATTTAATAAAAATTCAAAAAAAAAAATCCAGGGTGTCTACTACCTGGAAAAACCTGGAAAACCTGGAATTATCAGGGAATTTCTCCTCACCTGGAAGAATCCTGGAATTATCAGGGATTTTCTATCACAATCAGGGAATTTTCAAATTTCACGAAAAAATCTTTCAAAAGTTTTTTTTGAGCGTGCAATGCGAATCTTAACACTCCCACCACTAGATAGCGCCATTTGTCAAATGGCGGGATCGAATATTTGGTTAAATACATACATGTTTTCGCTGAATCTGAATAATTGTGTAAGAATGGCAAACGTCACAACCGTCGTGCGGGCCAGCCATTATTATCAGTTCAAAATCATAAATGTGTGGAACCTGATGTGCCCTCATTGTAAGTATTTTTTTTTTCGCATTTGATTTGCCTTTAAAATTTAAATTTAACATGAAAATATTCCATTGCTTTCAGCGTTTCTAAAATACATCCAAAGTCACAGAATTGATCATCACACGAAGATTAGTCGGAATATGTCCCTAGGAGCGGCGAATTAATCGGCAGCACTCTTCGCTCCAATAAGGGGAGCCGTGCACCCATTAACGCCACTCTCGACCGCCAGACAAGTCGACACAATTCTTGACAGCCGTGAAATCATCCAGTGCACTCCCGAGCCCCGATGAAGTGAAAATTCATAAGGGACCGTAAATCAATCCACGTCCCTCTCGGAACATTTCTTGAAGAGTCGGCCATTCTGTCTGGTACCAAATCATCTGTACCGAGCTTGCAAAAGCTTTTTTCCTTGACTTTGGAGGCCGTTAACGACACTAAAAATCATTTGACCGCCAAGAGTGTCGTCGTTGGTTTCGACGTTAAAAAGGAGCTCGGAAAACTCCGTAACGCTAAGGAAATCTTACAATTCCGTGATGAATGTCGAACCTTTTTGAAGACCATCGTTTGCAAGCTGTTGGTCAGATCCCCTCTAACATAATCACTTACCAAAGCATGCTCGTCAATCGATCCAGGTCTGATCAACTCACAAAAAGATCTAGCAAAGAAACGCATGGAAAAACTGTTGCCTATAACTACTAACCACGGACAAATTAGCGGGGTTTTGGCGGATTCGGCAAACAGACAATACCGATCTATAACTTCAAAAAGCGGCTCGTTTGAGAACTTCAATCGGAGGAAAATGCGGGTTGATGTGTTTTGGCGTGACCTGCATAATGGCGAAAGCAAGGAACTTTTTACAATTATTAAAATTGTGTGTTGTTTATCGCATGGTATTTCGGTTGTCGAAAGAGGCTTTTCTATTAACGCTGAATGCCTATTCGATAATATGCGGGATGAATCGGTGGTTGCTCGCAGGACAGTGTATGACGCGATTGCCACAAAAGGTGGCATAGAAAATGTGTCGATTCCAAAATCGCTGATTTTGAGAGCTAAGAATGCTCACTCGCTGTACGTCGAAGACATCAAGTGTCGAAAGAAAGAGGATGCGGATGGGCAAGCTGAATTATCAGTAAAACGACAACGAGAATCAGAAACAAGAGCCTTGCAGGCCAAAAAAGCAAAAATTTCGTAAGATGCTCAACGAGAAGCGGCCAAACTCGAAGAAGAAATTAAAATATTGAAAAAGAAATGATGACAAGCCCGTTTTATATGGTTGTTGATCAATAAAATCATTTGTTAAACTTTTTTGAGAAATTTGATTGTTTGAATTATTTATTTACCTCCAAAAATCTATATATGATTCGTTTGCTTTTTTTTACCTGGAAATTTATGTTAAGCACCTGGAAAAATCAGGGAATTTTGCACTTACAGATGAGTAGACACCCTGAGGAAACAAATTTCGTCCAAAAACAGAACTTCACAATCACCGTGCCGCTTGAGCAGCTTTCGACTTCTGCATTCTTCTGCTTTTCAGTCAAGCCATGCACCCGTTGTTTTTTGTATGGATTCAGTCAGAGGCCGTCTTTCAAAATACTTCAGTTCGTTGACTGCGATATTTTCAGTTCTTTGGCCATCTGGGTCTGGAAGGTATTTTCAAAGAACTGCTTTCTTTTGGCGTTTGATGGTGCGAAAGATGAATCTTTCGTTTATTTCGAGTGGTTTAAATTTAATTAAAATCGAAAATTCAAAAAACAGACCTATCCACGAGTCTTAAACGAATGGAAATTCAAAACAAACTCGCAGGTCGTGTTGACATTTGAATATACCCCAAAAGAAAAATGTGCATACATGTCTGTGATTAACCCATCCAAATTTATACATTATTATTTTGTTTTTTTGGTTGGTTTTTATCGGTGAAGTGGAAGTAAGCCGAGTCCTCCCTTAGCTCAGTCGGTAAAGGCGCAGCTACAAAGCAACACCATGATGGAAGTGGCTGGGTTCAATTCCCGGTCTGGTCTAGGAATTTTTCGTTAAGGAAAATTTCTCGACTCCCTGGGCATAGCGTATGATTGTACTTGCCACACAATCATACTAATGCAAAAATGGTACCTGGCATCGAAAGTTCTCAATTAATATCTGTGGAAGTGCATCTAGAACACTAAGTTGAGAGCAAGCAATAAGCTAATTGTGATAGCAATAAGGTTGAAATGCTAAAGAATAAGAAGAAGGAAGTAAGCCGAAACACGTTACGCACAGCTGTTTTATTGTTCCTCTTCACCGATAAAAACCAACCAAAAATCAAAATAGTACATGTTCACGGTGATTAAATCCAGTCATTATTCAAAGTTATACATGTTCAAAAAGCACTGACAGGAATTGCCACTCACCCTGCATATAAGCCTGTCATTATCTAACTCTAACTATCTACCATACTCAAATGCCCGAGAATTCTTCTTAATTCCTCACATGAGATTATTTTGTACAACGCTTGAATCCACGAATCATGTAGACTTGGCCATTTAGGGTTGCAGTTTGCTCCGTTTTCCTAAACCGCCAGCCAAATCATGAATTTCTTGGGGAACTTCGACACTTGCATTTTCATAAGAGACTCCGGAACATCTAACTCAAGCCCACTTTTACGTATCTCTCGTCGTCTATGAAACAGCAGAGTAATTTCTTTAACATTTGTACAGATACAGTTTGAAGGAAAAATGTAACTGTCTGCGTTATCTAATGGACAAACATAAAATGCACATAAATGGCATGGGATATTCCTCTTAAATTTAAGCCACATAACGCCTAAATCTTGTCTGTTGTATGAAAGATTACAAGCGATTTCGTTGTTTACGCTTGCCTTGGATTTAAAGTTAGACCAACCGCACCAATCCGGTAACATCGGTAAATTGCTACCCTGTTTGACAACTCGACACCGCACCGGTGATTGTTAACCGGGTTGGAAAATAACAATTTGCTCGCTCGATGAGCAGCCGGTTCGTAAATTTGACAACCCGACCCAACCGAGCCGCGCGTTGCTATTTGAGGAAAAATAAGCAAAACAAGTTGAAATTTTAAAACAACAGCTTCATTTGGTAAGACTTCCATGTCAATTTGAGTGTTTCCGATTTGATATTAACCCTTAGGTGATCGACAAAAAAAAACACCTGTTAGTGATTGTCACGGAAACCTGTTACAGAATGGCCGTTTCAGGAACAAGTCGGCTTATAGCCCACAATAGAATAGAAATTGTGGAATTATTCCAAAGATTTTGACATCAATTCCTGGCAATTCAATAGATGTTCCGAAATTGTACCTCCGTACCGGAACACAGTCCCGTAAACCTGGGTTTAAAGAAACCAGATAAATTCAAATAAAGCGATTGAGTTTTTAAATCTAACAGTGTCAAAAGAATTAAACTCGGTTCATAATTGCCAGAGTTATAATTATTTGAATTCGATCACACAAGGGTAAGAGCACAGGTTAAAGTGTTATTTGCTTATTTCACGTTTATTGTGATATGTTGTGAAATAATAAGTGCATTAAAATCTCGTGGAAGGAATTGGACGCAACAAGATAATGAAGTGCTTTGCACTGTTTCGCTGGATGTTTCAAAAGATCCAATCTTTGAAGTATTGAAACTATACACTGCACGAAATATTTAGCAAAACGAAACCGGCGCGAGAAAAAAAATTTCTCATTGTGTTACCTTTTTATGAACGACCGGTGCGACAGTGGGTGGCTAAATCAAAATAGGAACGCTCTCTGTCATCAAAATATTACCCAGATACGAACCCACCGGTGGGGACGGTCTTAACGAGGGATAACCCCAGACAATCAAATTGTGCATATATAGAACTTATTTTCCCTGATATGGAAACGTTCATGTAAGCAAAAAAATCGTAAAGCTTGCACAAATATTGCTTATACGTGAAAAAGTGGAGGCCATCTACGTGCGAATTCCATTGTTTTCTTAAACGAGTTTTCTTTGACATTGTATGATACACTTAGATTTTTTTGTAAAAATGAAACCCTTAGATTTCCCCCCTCTCAGAGAAATCACCCATTTTGTGCGGTTTATATATGCATACATGCTTTATTGAAGCTGAATTAGTGCTTTCACAACCTAATGAGAAATCTCCGGATGAGCTGATCAACAATATTTTTAATTTAAACCTTAACATTAATTCGAAGTTATCCACTTCTTTGAATTACTTGCTTGGAATAATCACTTGTACCATTTTTATTAGACTTTATTTAATAAGCCCTACATTTTTAAAATCTCTTTCAAAGGAGCTAGTTAAACCTTTATTTTGGTTGTTTAATTCGTCATTGGAATCCAGCGTTCTTCCTGCTGTTTGGAGAGAATCTTTTTTGATCCCAATTTTTAAAAGTGGAAAAAAATCTGATATTAGAAATTATCGTGGGGTTGCTATATTATCAAGCATCCCGAAACTTTTTGAATCTATCATAAATGATAATATATTTTCGCAGGTGAAGACTTTAATTTCTAATAAACAGCATGGTTTTGTTAAAGGGCGATCAACAGCCACTAATTTGATACAATTTGTAAGTTTTTCTTTGAACGTAATGGACAAAGGAAATTGTGTTGAAGCGCTGTACACCGATTTTAGTAAAGCATTTGACAGAGTTGATATTCCACTGTTGCTTTTTAAATTATCCAAAATGGGATTCAATCCTGGGCTACTGAAATGGATTGAATCTTACTTGACTCAGAGAACGCAAAAAGTAAGATTTGAGGGAAAACTTTCAACAATTGTGAACGTTACTTCGGGCGTGCCACAAGGGTCTCATCTTGGTCCATTATTATTTATTTTATTTATCAATGATATAGAACACATTTTGAGCTTCCTTCATGTTTCAATATATGCAGACGACATGAAACTTTTCATGGAGATATGTGAGACATCGGACCTTGAATTATTTCAACACGAAATTGACAATTTCTACATATGGTGTAAGAAAAATTTGTTAGATCTTAATGTAAAAAAATGCAATTCCATTTCGTTTACCAGAAAACACGCAATATTGCAAAACTCTATTAAACTCGGCCAGAAAACTGTTGAAAGATGCAGTCAAATTAGAGACTAAGGTGTTATACTCGATTCTAAATTAACTTTTGCCGAACATTATAATAATATCATTTATAAAGCAAGCAACATGCTTGGGTTTATCAAAAGGTTTAGCTTGAACTTTAATGATCCATACACCATCAAAACGCTGTACATAACATATGTGAGACCCCTTCTTGAATATTGTAGCATAGTTTGGTCTCCATATCAAGATACACATGCAAGCCGTATAGAGTCAGTTCAAAAACAATTTTTGTTATTTGCCCTACGAAAGTTAGGTTGGACGACTTTACCTATGCCGTCCTATGAGTCACGATGTATGTTGATTAACTTAGATGGGCTTAAAAAAAGAAGAGAATTTGCAATGATAGCTTTCCTGAATGATGTTATTATGCAGAGAGTAAACACACAAGAGATTTTAGAAAATCTTAACTTCTATGCTCCCTCTCGCTTCCTAAGAAATAGACAATTATTTTACATAAACAGTCAAAGAACAAACTATGCAAAGAATGGGCCTTTAAATAGGATGATGTCGTGTTAGTGTTAGTGTTAGTGTTAGTGTTATTGCGATTTAGTAGATGTGACAATGAATAAAAAAGAGCTTAGGAAAATTTTCTTTTCACGGTTAGGGTAAATTAAGATATAACGAATTAGACTTTAAGTACTATTTGTAAAACAAAACTGGTCTACAAAAGATTGACGCCAAATAAATAAATAAATAAATGATTAAGTCGATCAACTGTTTTTGAATGCAATTCGACGACGTTTATAGAGTTTTGTTCAATATAGGGTAACGAGATGTAATGTTAGCATAGCTCCTTGATTCGGCCTATGTACCAAATATATCATTAATTCGGCGATAATCAACAAAATTGTGTTGCTATCAGGATGATCGATTGCTCCCGAAGCAATTGAGACATTATTCATTAATTTATAGTTACTTCCGCGTAACTTTCGGTTGCCTTACATCACTGGTTAAGCTGAACAGATCATCCACACGATCTTTGAATGATATATATTTCGTTAATTTGAATCTTTAAGGACATACACGACCGAATCCTTTCTCAATATAAATTATAGGTTAGAATTATTTCCACTTCAAGTTTTAGAAACTGAAAATCACAACTATATCGAAACAAAAAGGGTTCAAATTGCTAACCAAAGGATGCTCCAAAGGAGCAAGCATTTACCAAAAATATCATGCATGAAGTCTCGATAGTAATTGAGATTTGTGCTCAGCAAAACACGAAGTGAGAGGGACGCGGTCGTTAATGTCCTTAAACTGAGTAATGCAGCCAAGATGTACCAAAAATAGTCACACGTTATAAATTTACTGTTCATATATGAAAAATAACATAAATCAAACCGTAAAAAAGAAAACCGTAGACCCAATGATAGAAACATATTTATTTCTATGTTCCCAACTGTGGGCTGTTGTATTAAAAGCATATTAAAAATGTGGCTACTGTTACAATTTTCAATAAAAATGCCGGAGTTTCAGTTGTATGTTTCCAAAATATCTCATCTAAGCACAAACTCACAAAATCTGTGTAGAGTAAATTATAATGTTTTCATTATCGGATGAGCGAAAAATTATGTGTGAGAATCACTCAAGTGTTTCTAAGCTGTTTTATTCGAGTTTCTTTTGTGAAGATTATTTTGTGTAGAGCAAATACAGCTGGCAACGCCATAAATCAGAAAATCAGAAATGAAAACCGTACGAAGACTACTTTTAATAACAAATCTATCAAATGGGACGAAGTAGCATCCATGAATAGACCCAAAACGGTGCTTATAGACCGATTTTAAATCCACATCTCTGACTTTTTAAAATGAGTTGTGTAACTTCTCGTGATACATACTACCAAATTTCTTCTTAAACTTATCCAAGCAAGTGTACAACTAGTTAAAATTCGCTTCCAGCTCAAATACTTTATGAATTATAATAAAAAAAATAATCGATCGTTGCATATTAGGCAGAGTCAAGCGACACATACCCTACATAGTATTAAATCGAAGAGCACCTGGGTTTTATTTCTAACGGCAAGGGAAGCTCTATTAATTGTGTCACGCAGAAAGGGGGGAGGGTTTTTTTTGGAAAACGTGACAATCCATACACAAATGAAGGTCCATACAAGAACGTGACAAGGCCCCCCCAAGAGGGGGCAGTTCAACCCGGTAACATCTTGACAGCTCCAGAGTAAAGTCAATGTACCCCGATAATTTTGGCTCACTGGTTCTGTCAATTCGAAAGAATCCTAGAACAAATTATCAATTGAACGTATTTACATCGACTGTTATTTTCAAAGTTGTGAAGCTCATATTCGTACTTGATGAATATAATGCTGACGAAATGTTGTAATTTTTCCTTTATTTTAAATGGTGGATATGTTTACCCATCTTACAGAGAATATATAGAAGTATAAACACACGCGAGACTTAGACTACTTTCAAAAGATTGAATAATTGAATAACCATGATTATAAATCCGAAATGTTCAGCACTTGAAAAATATTCAACAGCTAGCAAGACGTGAATAAATAAGCAGCCTACATACTAAGATGAGAATACCTAAAATTAGGAATTAATTTTACCTTTGATTAGATATTGTTGACAATACTCAGTACCAAATACACAGTGAAATAAAACTATAATAAAGAGTAATTTTATTTGAAATTTGGATAATGTTCATTTTCCAATATATGATGTTATGATTTACCTAAAATTGAATAAATTTATGTTCACTTAAGCAACGCCGTAGCCATATTTTCCAGGCGAAAACGTTATTATTTTTCCTTTTTATCTTTGGTAAATAAATTATTCATGCCCAATATTTGAAGCAATAACTTTTGCTTGTTTTAAACATATGAACGTGTCAAAATGTTAGGTCGATGTAGAAAAAATATTTCTGCAATGGAGGATCCACGTAATACAAAAGTGAGGTTAAACGTTGTAGATGGTGCTCTTGAAAAATGATTGAGCTGTTTAAACAAAGTAATTGGTGATCAAAAGGCGCAGAAAATCGTTGATAATGACGATACTCACCAATTCCACACAGTTTAAAAAATTCAGAAAGTTGTTATCAATCGCAGTTTTAGATTCTACGATGCTTAACAACAATATAGCTTTATTTGGATTCCTCCATATTTTAGTGATACTTTTTTATTGAGTACAGAAACAAATATTTACATTTTCATACATTTTAACATTTGTTTCTCCTTAATTACATAATTTGTAATGCTTATCCGAATGAATAAATTGTAAAATTGTCTTTATACGTTCTTTGACAGAATGCTTCAAATGAAATAAAACTACAAAAAAATCCCTAATTTTCAGTAAAAAGTAAAGAAACAAAATCGGTAACTTTTTACCTTTATCTAACTTCAACACTTTTTCTCAATATTAGGTATTGTTCCTAAACCTTTTAAAGATACGATGTAAGATTTCAAATGTAAGATATATTATCACATTTTATGTTATTGTTATCAAATGGTTTAATCTCGTTTTCACAATATAGTATTGTTATATTATATTATATTCACATATTGTTAATGTAAAGAATGTGCACACCAAAAAGTAGTCAACGGGAAATTAGTGGTATTAAATGGAAAATATGAGAAAATCAAAAATAAATCATTTATTTAAGACTTCATAAAAATACAAATATAAAACATATACAGTTAAGTCAATTTGACCTGTTATATCCAAATGCCCAAAAGGTGCGTTTGACACCTTCCATCAGTTTTTGCACAGTGTCATTCCTCACCAATTTTGCAGCTTTCTGCCAGTTACGCAGTTCTGCCAGTTCAAAAAGTGTGTGAGAAATTTAACTGCCATTTCATAATCATTGTTACTGGCAATACTGTGATGGCGCTGCCATCACCACCTATTCACGTCACCGACCGTCGCGAATCTTAGTAGCCCAAATGTCAAAAAAATTTATTAGCAAAACATTGTTTATTGGAAACGACATGGGCTGTAAGTGTGAATTCTATTGGTATGCAAATAGGCAAGGTATTAGCCGCGAAAAATCTTTTTACAGTTTTCCCAAGGATGCTGATTTATAAGTACCACATTCAATTTTGTGAATTCACACAACACATTCTTTCAAAGATTTTTTAGGAGAGGTGCGGTTCCAGCACAAAATTGCGTTAAAAAATAAACGTGGCATCTAAAAGAACCGAAAAGCATTCCGCATGCATTTATCTGTAAAAACTTATATATAAATAGAATGAAACAACGTATTTCAATGAGCTACCAGAGCTACCAAATGATAATGCATTATTTATTCTAAAGCAGGTCAACTGAAATTGATAAATGGATAAGGTTTAATAACTTGATTAACTGCATTTTTTAACTGGTATTCCACTGGAAAGTTTGGACTCACTTTAAATTTTCTTCATCAACTGAAAAGTTTTGACAGTTCAATTCCTCTGTGCTTCAGCGCGCGCTCAACGAATTTTACTCATGGTTGAGTACTGTTCGATCAAAATCTCAAAAAGTGGATGAGTAAATTACATCTCATTTTTCATTTAAACTGTTTCTATCTAGCCAGAAAAAAAGTAAGATTAATTTTCACGATAGTTCGCTAGTTTTTCATAAAAAGCGATTTGTTTTTTGTATTAAACAATTGAGGAACAATTTCTATTCAAGTTTCAGTCGGCATTACTCATATACGAGTAAGGTTCATTGGTCGTGCGTAAAGCAGTAAGGTGCGAGAAATAAACAAACATGGCTGCCGTGATCAAATTGCAAGCGGCAACACCTCGAGAGATGGCAGTAGTGTTTCAACGTATATTAATTTGAATCCTTACACTCGTTTTTTGTAAAATATATTCTAGTTTAGATGTCTGTTATCTGTGATATTACTAAAACTATACAGAAGATTAATAGTTTATAGTTGTCAACTAGAAGAATAACTGTCGTAACAGTAACGGAAACGATCGTCAATATTCGAAATATTCCGCGTTATTAAGCTCCCTGAGCTGTCAAAACTGCATTGATGACGCCGTCATGCAATGATCTGTGCTTCTCAATGTGTAACACTCTGAATCCTTCAGCACAATAGAAAACCACCGAAGCAAAGAAAAAAATCGCTTTGCTATTGGGAGCAATAGTAATATTAGAGCTTGCTCCTGTTTTTCTTTTAAGCACATATGATGGATTGGATTTTTTCATCGCTGTGTGCCTGCAACAGAAAGGGCAATAAACTTCATCTGGAACAATAATGAATTATCGGCTCCGTAAAGCTAACGCAATTGCCTTACCAAATAAATGAATAAGTTTAAAAATCTACATTTTTTATCTCCCGTTTCTCTCTCTCTCTCTCTCTCTCTCTCTCTCTCTCTCTATCTCTCTCTCTCTATCTCTCTCTCTCTTTTTGTTTCACTTTCCCTCATTCTCATTCTCAAGTTGTGATGATTTATTTTCGATTCAAATGAAATCAAATTAATAGAAAGAAAGGCACATCAACATTACGCCTAATTGAACATTTGTTCTTGCACTGTTTTTAACATCCACACATAAGGAAACGAAAACATGTTTTCCAATGCTAAAAAGCAGTAGTATCGAGAATGGATGGCCCCTTTGTTTATGCACGGTAGAGGCATCTACAATTCCTAAATGAGTACGTGAAACTAAGCTCATCTGTCAAGATGTTCGGGGGTTGGGGCAGTTATAAAAAGTCACTTTTTGCGTGACATAATTAATGGACGTTCCCTAACAAAATATAGTAGCGACCGGTGTGAGATTGAGTGACTGAACTAAAATGACAGCTCGATGCGCTAGTATTTTAGTCGCCCAGATAGTTGCGCCCGATACGGATGCTCTAAATAACGAGAAAAAGTTATTAAAAAAACAAAACTGTATAACGGTTTCGGCAAGCGGCTTTCATTTGACTAGCTTTAACTAGCTTTAACTAGCTCAACAATAAGTTAAAAAAAAACAGTTCACCAATCTAACACGTCAGCTATAGCTTATAGCTTTTGTTGAGCATGCTAATACAGATCTAAACGGTGTTGTTAGGCTTTTATGCAGCTTATTTATGCGCATGCTTTAAATCAATTGCAAGTGCTCTTCAAACATTGTCCACGTCTCTTGCAAGCAGAGAACTACCGGCCTGATCATTCTTAGCCGTAAGCTTTCTTCTCATTCATCAACCATCAGACAGTCATGAGATTTTTCTCATAGGATTTTGACTCCTAAATTTCGAACGAGTCTATATGAAACTATCCAAGCAACTATGTTATCGATAGTGTGAAAAATGCATTTCAAGGATCGCATGAAATGTAACAACAATATTTATAATGCTTTTAATTACCTTAACCAAAACACAGTCGTGTTCTATCACGACGAAAAAAAGTGAGTGGTAAAGTGAGTTTGAATAAGATGTTTGTCTGGAATCAAATCGATCTCATGCTCATATTAGCCTAAGTAAGTGCCAGAAGTTTTTATTTTTCTTCTCAAACGCATTATTGCAAACGGCAGTCGTCATCGTTATCAGAAGTCCACACACCAATCAATCGTTATTTTTTTTTTTTTTTACTTATTTATTTTCCGTCGGCCTATTTCCTCACATGGTGACAATCACCGACGCCAGGGAGACGACTCCACCACCTGGACCCTACCTAACGACTCATGACTATGAACCGGGACCAACGGCTTTACTTCCCTTCCGAAGGAAGACGTGACCAAGATTTTTTCGCCTCAGAAAAACCACCGACGTCGACTGGGATTGAACCCAGACCCACTGGGGTGCCAGTAGCAGTCACGCTTACCACTACACCACCGACGCCGGCTAATCAATCGTTATATTTTTTTTTAAATCTTAAGAGCGATAACTGCTACACAGTGCAAATTTAGTTTTGATTTAGAACTGCTCGGGTTCTTGTTTTCCTATATAAAATACGTCTTCTAGAAAAAATACTCAAAAATTGTTTTAATATTTAAGAACATATTCTATTAAAAGGACGTTTTTAAATGCAGGACTTTAAAATCTGTTGTTTTTTTTTATTAACTATACATTATAAATTTTATTTTTTGAGATTTTACATTTCATAAAGGAGCGTCAAAAATTTCGCCAGTTTGTTTATATTAATGTTACAACATTGCAAAAAGCTTTAAATAAGAAAAGCAGTGATAACGGCCCTGTTTATTTTTTGGATTTGTGGTATTGAGAACGCCAGTTAGGGACTTTAATACATCAGCAACAAATACTCTGAGCCGTTTCTACTTAAATTCCCCTCTAACATAATCACTTACCAAAGCATGCTCGTCAATCGATCCAGGTCTGATCAACTCACAAAAAGATCTAGCAAAGAAACGCATGGAAAAACTGTTGTCTATAACTACTAACCACGGACAAATTAGCGGGGTTTTGGCGGATTCGGCAAACAGACAATACCGATCTATAACTTCAAAAAGCGGCTCGTTTGAAAACTTCAAGGAACTTTTTACAATTATTAAAATTGTGTGTTGTTTATCGCATGGTAACTCGGTTGTCGAAAGAGGCTTTTCTATTAACGCTGAATGCCTATTCGATAATATGCGGGATGAATCGGTGGTTGCTCGCAGGACAGTGTATGACGCGATTGCCACAAAAGGTGGCATAGAAAATGTGTCGATTCCAAAATCGCTGATTTTGAGAGCTAAGAATGCTCACTCGCTGTACGTCGAAGACATCAAGTGTCGAAAGAAAGAGGATGCGGATGGGCAGGCTGAATTATCAGTAAAACGACAACGAGAATCAGAAACAAGAGCCTTGCAGGCCAAAAAAGCAAAAATTTCGTAAGATGCTCAACGAGAAGCGGCCAAACTCGAAAAAGAAATTAAAATATTGAAAAAGAAATGATGACAAGCCCGTTTTTATCTGGTTGTTGATCAATAAAATCATTTGTTAAACTTTTTTGAGAAATTTGATTGTTTGAATTATTTATTTACCTCCAAAAATCTATATATGATTCGTTTGCTTTTTTTTAGATTTTTTAGACACCCTGAAATCCCTCGCAAAACAAAATATATGATCCTTAAAAGTACACAAAAATCACGTACCTACACGCACCAAAAAATCCAAAAAATAACACCAAACAATAAAAAAATCGCACACAACTGATTGCAAACTAAAAGAAATGTGCACCACCACAGCACGCAGCAGCTAAAATTTCCGTCACCTCCGATCATAACAGAAGCGACGCGAATGGCCATCTCTGCCACAGAAATTGCAGTGAAACTTTCGTGATCTGGAACGATTCCTACGATCAAATGAACCGGAACGACTACGACTTCTGCTCCGTCTTCTTGGCCCACGACTCCTACTACGAAAACTTCCACGTGAAACTACTCGCCCTACGCGTTTACCAAGCCTGTTCAACACACTCACACGACCGGATTCTCGAGACACTAGCTTTCGCCTTGCTCCAGCTAACTCCCTGTTGATGATGATCTTCTCCGTCTTAGTGAGCGTCAGATCTTCCTCATCAAATAAACGTTGCTGAACATCAGGGTCGTTGATGCCACACACAAGCTTGTCACGAATTGCGATGTCCTTAAAGTCACCAAACTCACACATTTCCGCTTGTAGTTTCACAGCAAGAATGAAATCTTCAGCACTTTCGGTAGGGCCCTGTACACGTTGATAAAACTTGAAACGTTGGATCATGTCGCTTTCAGTTTTGTCGTATCGCTTCTTCACAGCATCGGTAATCTCCTTAAACAACACCGACTTCAAATCCTTTCCAGGAAATAGAAGTTTCAATTCGCTGTACACCTCTTTTCCGCATGCCGCCAGAAACGATGGATGAAAACACATTCGTCAATTTGTTGTCTACGAAAATCCAGTTCATCTGCTCCAGATACTGACTAAACGGAATCGTACCAGGTACGTACGGCTCCACGTGACTCACTAACGGCATTCTTAACAGTGCTAAACTGCCGTTCTACGCATAATTGTCCCATGTTCTATGGGTTTCCCTATATACATGGGACAGTTATGCTTATAACGGCAGTAAACGACAACGCAAGCTGAAAACGAATCGATAAACTATAATACAAAATTGATTTTAAAATTTCTTTCAGTTTAATTATCGAATAAATCAATTCACCACAAACAGTTGATGAAATCAAATAACAAAATCCAAATCAATTTTTTTGAACTTTTTTTTTGCGATTATTTCCCACAGTGCATATATTAGCATAAATTGCAGCTGATTCAACTAAAACAAACTTCAGCTCATGTGAACCAAATAGTTCCGATTCAACGTTCAAACGTACAAACATGAAACACTCAAGCTCTTCAAATCGCTCAACTCAAGCATAAACTTTGGTTGCTATTACATACGAGCATAAACATATACAACAATCTCATACAACAATTACTATGTTGGTCTATGTTGGTGATACAAGTACGTCGTACCATAGACTAACTCTAAGACCAGTAGGTCCCATACAAAAACGATTTTTTTCTTGGCTCAGTCAGTACTAGAACATCGTCCCAAGCTCGGTCCCAAGCTCAATAATGCACCCCTTATAATGAACTCACATGAACACACTCTCAAATACTCTGTCAAAATAACACAGCAAATCAAAACAAAGGCGCAAATATGTATAACAAGGTTCTGGCTTCAAGGTGTAATTCGGACCAAGGGGTTCTACAACATTGAACCAATTTCAAATCGCTAGTTACATATTGATTGTTGGTCGTACTGTGTCAAACAATTTTGGCTGTGATCAGAGGTGGTAAATGTACATTTTTTTGCAAACCATTCATGCGCTGCAAATTTTGAGGTCCGCACACCACCAACAGTTTGTGTGTACAGTTCAAACGAACGCGGGGATAGAAAATAGAAAAATATTTTTTTTTTCCTATTTCTGCCGACAGTTTCAAACAGTTTAGAAATGGTTTGTGACGGTTTTTGATAGCTTGATTAAAAACGATTCGGTTATTTTCGATTATAAGTTGTTAGTATTCATTCTTTTGATTTGATTCCATATAATAAACATCATATGTATGCAGTAATAAGCCAACAATCAACGAAATTCTAAGTGACATAAATTAATATCGCGAAATTTTTTAAACCATCGGCTGGAGGCAGCAAAAATGTTTCGTCGCCTGGAGAAAACGGTACAGAAATGTCATATGAGATTTTTCCGTCGACGGTTCACTTTTGTGTGTGTTCAATTTGGTCGTAATGAAAAATGTCAAATATCAAAATGTAAATATCAAAATACAGTACATTTACCACCACTGGCTGTACTAATCCTTTATTATACTCACAAAGCCAATTCATAGTACGGGAAAACAAAATGATGATCAAATTCTTTGCTTGCTAGACAAAAGAAATTGGTTCATAAAATTTTGCTCAAACAAAACATAGCATGCAAAATAATACACTCCTAGTTCTCTTTTAATTTCCACTTATCTATCATTTCAAAACTTACGCGATTGCAGCAAACCTGTGTAAAAAAAAACAAAATAACCAAAATTTGCACAACAAACGAGAATGTGCTGCGATACTCTTGCTGTTTCTCCTCCTCCGTCAGCAGGATAAAAAACTCGATCCAAGTACCAACCGGTACGGCTTACGCTCGAGCAAACTTTTTGCAGCAGTGAAAAACAAAAATCACTTAACACTTCCAACTTGCACTCTCCGCGACGCGAAAACAAATCTCTTTCGTCGCCACTGTAATAATCGATGGGAAGACGGGTTCTAACAATTAACTTATATAACCGTGATACTTGTAATTATACACACGTCTGTGCGGTAGTGCAGTCAGCGTATAAACTGACCTCTTTTATTCTCTTCTGCACAGCTGTTCCAGACAGCCAGTAATGCAACTAGGGTGTTCACAACAGATACAATATACTTATTATACTTCCGCTTCGAATCCGCTTGTATTGAATCACTGGTTTTGTCTTATGCCTGGGACAGACATACAACGCTGACCGTTGTACGAACTGTCAAATACTTTAATCCAGTATCAAAAAACACGTACTAGACTAAAGAATTACAACGCTGTACGTTGTATGTCTGTACTAGGCATTAGACGATCCTTGTCCTTGTTGCTCTACTTTTGTTCCTTCTGTTGTTGATTGACCATCACTTGGCCTCTTGCCTAAGGTTGATAAAAACTAATTATATAACTTAGTAAACAAAATCAGCTGACATAATGACTTACATACACACTAAAACATGTCTACGCAATATCGAAAATAATCTAGTATATACGGCACTTTGAAAGTACTAGAGGCCGGTTCTCTAGTACGATAGTGAACCATAATGTTTTAAAAGTTTCTTCGGAACCAATACGTCCTTCCCTTTTGGGTCTATGGTACAACCAACAATCAATAACCAACTAGCGATTTGAAATTGGTTCACTGTTGTAGAACCCCTTGGTCCGAATTACACCTAGAAGTCAGCACCTTGCTATACATATTTGCGCCTTTGTTTTGATTTGCTGTGTTATTTTGACAGAATATTTGAGAGTGTGTTCGTGTGAGTCCATTATAAGGGGTGCATTATTAAGCTTGGGACCGATGTTCTAGTACTGACTGAGCCAAGAAAAAAAACCCGCATTAATCCACCGATGGTGAGACTGAACCCTTCTTACACTTCACCAGAATTCAAATATGGGCAATATTGTACTGGATAGATATTTTCATCAGAAATTCCAAGAAGCTTCAGAAATATTCAATATGACATACATTCATTTTAAAAAATGAACTATTTGTCAATACTGAGCGTATTGTTCAGCGATGTGATTAAAATATTACCATTAATAGTCTTTAATGACCTGTTTATGTTAGTTATATATAAGGGGAAATTACATAAATACTAGAAATTTTATAAAATCAGTCCATAGAATGAATTATTAGACAATCCTAAGCGTCAATTTTGATTATCGATATGGATTCAATAAGCTTAATAAGTACATTTTCGTTGAAAATTGGTTAAAGTATATGAAGACTAATTTTCGAATATACTCGTTGTAGTTCAAAACCAGACCACTCGAGCCAATCGATCCTGCTCTAATTCTATACATAGTGTGGCTAGTTCGTTATATGTGCTTTACAATGCACGAGAAGCGAAACAATAGAATGCAAGCGGCATCGATTGGGGTGAGTGGTCTTGTTCGGTTTTGAACTGCACCGAATATATTTTCATCTCACAATTATGTGCTCTCAGGTATTGTTTTGGTCATATCTCCATGCAGGATTATTCAATCATAATGAAATTTTGACCATTTATTAAGAAATTACATAGCTTCAATCCTGAGCTTGAATTTTGATTATCGATATGGATTCAAGATGCTTAATAAGTACATATTCGTTGAAAATAGTAAATGGAGACTTTGTGTAATTTTCGAATATACTCGTTGCAGTTCAAAACCAGACCACTCGAGCCAATCGATGCTGCTCTAATTCTATACAGTCGCATAGTGTGGCTAGTCCGCTGTATGTGCTATACAACGCTCCAGATGCGACACAATAGAATGCAAGCGGCATCGATTGGTGTAATTGGTCTTGTTCGGTTTTGCACTGCAACGAGTATATTGTCATCTCACAATTATGTGCTCTCAGGTATTGTTTTGGTCATATCTCTATGAAGGATTATCCAATCATAATGAAATTTTGACCAATTATTTGGAGATATCATAGCTTTGATTTGGCATCAACAAAACTAAAATCGGTAGACAAATAGCTCAATATGTAATCGGAGACTAAACTGTTTGATTACTATTATAATAGGCCTTCTAGTACTGTTTCGTTCATATCTTCGTAACGAAATGTCCGAATGAGAAAAAAAATCAATAGCGTTCTATGAGAATGTTGAAGTTTCCATTTGCCGTTAACAGAACTGAAATCGGTTCACAGATGGCTGAGAAACCGATGTGACATTATTTGTAACGCAAACACAAACATACACACACACATATACATACACACAGACATGTGCTCAGTTCGTCGAGCTGAGTCGAATGGTATATGACATAGCTTTCATTTGGCATCAACAAAACTAAAATCGGTACACAAATAGCTCAGTATGTAATCGGAGACTAAACTGTTTGATTACTATTATAATAGGCCTTCAAGTACTGTTTCGTTCATATCATCGTAACGAAATGTCCGAATGAAAATAAATCAATAGCGTTCTATGGGAATGTTGTAGCTTCCATTTGCCGTCAACAGAACTGAAATCGGTTCACAGATGGCTGAGAAACCGATGTGACATTATTTGTAACTCACACACCCACACCTACACACACATACACACACACAAACATACACACAGACATGTGCTCAGTTCGTCGAGCTGAGTCGAATAGTATATGACACTGGGCCCTGTGGGCCTCGGATAAAAAGTCGAGTTTTCAAGCGATCTTAATACCCTTCTATTGATGTAAGAAGGGTAAACACCTGAATTAATCCACCGATGGTGCGACTGAACCCTTCTTACACTTTATCAGAATTACGAACTCAAATGTGGCCAATATGGTACTGAATACATATTTTCATCAGAAATTCCAGGCAGGTCCAGGAATATTCGATATGTCATATTTTGTGTTTAAAAATGGTACCGTTCGACAATCCTTAACGTACTGTTCATCGATGTGATTAAAATATAACCATTAATAGTCTTTAATGACCTGTTTCTGTTAGTTATATAAAAGGAGAAATTACAAAAATATTACCAATTTCATATAATCGTCAATTTTGATTATCGAAATGGATTCAAGATGCTTAATAAGTACATATTCGTTGAAAATAGTAAATGGAGACTTTGTGTAATTTTCGAATATACTCGTTGCAGTTCAAAACCAGACCGCTCGAGCCAATCGATGCTGCTCTAATTCTATACAGTCGCATAGTGTGGCTAGTCCGCTGTATGTGCTATACAACGCTCCAGATGCGACACAATAGAATGCAAGCGGCATCGATTGGTGTGATTGGTCTTGTTTGGTTTTGCACTGCAACGAGTATATTGTCATCTCACAATTATGTGCTCTCAGTTATTGTTTTGGTCATATCTCCATGAAGGATTATCCAATCATAATGAAATTTTGACCAGTTATTTGAAGATCTTATAGCTTTGATTTGGCACCAACAAAACTAAAATCGGTACACAAATAGCTCAATATGTAATCGGAGACTAAACTGTTTGATTACTATTATAATAGGCCTTCAAGTACTGTTTCGTTCATATCTTCGTAACGAAATGTCCGAATGAAAATAAATCAATAGCGTTCTATGGGAATGTTGTAGCTTCCATTTGCCGTCAACAGAACTGAAATCGGTTCACAGATGGCTGAGAAACCGATGTGACATTATTTGTAACGCACACACACACATACACACACATACACACACATACATACACACAGACATGTGCTCAGTTCGTCGAGCTGAGTCGAATGGTATATGACACTGGGCCCTGTGGGCCTCGGATAAAAAGTCGAGTTTTCAAGCGATTTTAATACCCTTCTATTGATGTAAGAAGGGTAAAAACCTGAATTAATCCACCGATGGTGCGACTGAACCCTTCTTACACTTTATCAGAATTACGAACTCAAATGTGGCCAATATGGTACTGAATACATATTTTCATCAGAAATTCCAGGCAGGTCCAGGAATATTCGATATGTCATATTTTGTGTTTAAAAATGGTACCGTTCGACAATCCTTAACGTACTGTTCATCGATGTGATTAAAATATAACCATTAATAGTCTTTAATGACCTGTTTCTGTTAGTTATATAAAAGGAGAAATTACAAAAATATTACCAATTTCATATAATCGTCAATTTTGATTATCGAAATGGATTCAAGATGCTTAATAAGTACATATTCGTTGAAAATAGTAAATGGAGACTTTGTGTAATTTTCGAATATACTCGTTGCAGTTCAAAACCAGACCACTCGAGCCAATCGATGCTGCTCTAATTCTATACAGTCGCATAGTGTGGCTAGTCCGCTTGAATAGTTGCAAAATGAAAAATTTAACTTTTGAAACTAATTTTAAACCATTTTATCTGCTATAAATTCAACTGGCAACACTGTAACGAATTAACAGACATTAATAAAGTAATCATAATACACGACGGACGTACGACAATTTTTCTCTCGCAATTTCCATCACATTCCAAGTCGTGTATGAACCACAGTGAGCTATCGTGGAACATTTTGGTCCTTCGAGCCGGATCTCGGAGGAATTGTGATTTTTTCGCGATCGAGCGGTTCGGAAAAGTGATATTTAGCACCGTGTGCTAAGTTCGGCCCAAGGCCAAAAAGAAACAATAGCGTGGTGCTGAGTTCAAGGCTACGCCACCAGTGCAAGTGTGTGCCCGTGGCACAATCGAAATCAGTTCGAGACCGAAAAAGCTTCGCTGGTGTTGAGCGCAAGGCTACGCCACCAGCGGAAGCGAGTGTCCGTGACACGTCGAGATTCGGCGCTAGGCCAAGCATTACAGTGACGTGACCTTGGACGCGTCACCAATGAGAGTGTGTGTCAGTGACACGAAGAAAAAGTGACGCTGAAAACACAATCGAAACCCGTGCGCACACGGTTCGAAAACGCCATTTTGTTGGCGAGGGCATCATCGCAATCTAGTACTGCAGTTTTTTGCGATTGATGTAAACAATAGAATTTGCAAACAAAAAGAAAATTCAGTGCGCGAGTGCAATTCGTATTGTTGTCGAGAAAAACAGAAATATAGCGTGAATGTCCAATTGGGAAACTCCGCGTGGAAACGTTTCGGGAGTGTCTCGTCGGAATATTTTGGAGGCTCTGACGGGAAGCAGTAGTGACATTCCAATGCAATCGGTAGCCGACCAGAAAACGGCGAAGAAAGAAAAAGAAGCCAAATACATCATGGAGAAGAATTTAGAAGTGCTGTACGATCGGCGCAATATGCTGATTGATAAGTTGCTGCGGATGAACGACATGCTGCGGGCAGAGGACGTCAACATTCATTTGCTTCAGCTGCAATTAGAAACGCTGCGCAGGTGTGCTGACGACTTTGAGAGAATAAATGCGGATATTTGTGCTATGCTTCCTGGGGATGAACGTGAAGAACAACGGAAAGAGTATGTCAATTTCGAGAAATTGCATAATCAGCTGTACATTTGTATAAACACGAAGATCGAAACAGTTTCCCCAGCGACAAGCCATAACCAGGTTGCTGTACCGCAACAGCCAGTGTATGTCCAACAGCAAGCGCCGCAGTTACATGCACCGTTTCCTGTTTTTGATGGGAATCCCGAATACTGGTATAGTTTCAAGAGTCTGTTTACCAGTATTATGGCAAAGTATACCAACGAAACTCCCGCGATGAAAATACTACATCTGCGAAACTGCTTGACTGGTGAGGCGAAGAACAAGATTGACCAGGATGTTGTAAACAACAATAATTACGACATGGCCTGGAAAATTCTTGAAGATTCGTACGAGGATAAAGGGTTGATCATGGATACGCATATCGATGCGATTCTTGACTTCCCGAAGATAAGTAAAGAAAACCGCGGCAAATCAATCTTGAAGCTGGTCGAAGTTTGTGCCAAGCATGCTGATGCGTTGAAGGGTCATGGTTACGCCGTGGAAGGATTATCGGACCTTATCATCGTAAACGTTCTTCATAAGAAGCTGGATCGAGAGACTCAAGAACACTGGGAATTGAAACTGGGCACCGGCAAGATGCCAGTTTTCAAGGAGTTCATGGATTTCCTGAGGGAAATGGGACGTGTTCTGCAGAGGACTAATCGCTCTCAGCAGCATACGCCACAGCAGTCAACAGCTCCAAACAAGCAACGTCAACCCTGGAATCAGAAGCAGTCAGTACCAGTTTCGTCGAGATCGTTTATTCAGACTACCAAGGAGAACTGCCCTTGCTGCAGAGAAGAGCATACAATATACATGTGCACGAAGTTCCAGGCACTATGTGTCAGGGAGCGTAAATCTGTCGTCACGAGGGCAAATTTGTGCTTCAACTGTTTGAAATCCAAGCATCGAGTTGCTGCTTGTCCGTCCGAACAAGGATGCAAGATCCGAGGATGTGGTCGGAAACACCACAGCATGTTGCATCCCAGCGATGCATAGAACGAATCCAGCGAACCAGAGAAGATACCACCGAAGCAGGATCATCCGGACACATTAAGAAATGGTCCTTAGAAGGAAACCGCAACCACGTTGTGCACCCACAGCGGGAATGTGAAGCGACAAGTGCTTTTGTCCACAGCAGAGGTGTTGGTGGTGGGAAAAGGTGGAACCACTGTAAAATCTCGAGCGCTATTAGATTTGGGGCCGATAGTAACATTGTAACGGAGAAGCTGGCATCCAAGCTGAACCTGAAACTGCAACAAGTCGATCTGCCCGTCAGTGGTCTTAACGATATTCAGACACGAGTTAAGTATATCGTTAGCACGAACATCATTTCGCGCATTAATTCTTTTTCCTCGTCCATTCTAGACTTCCTGGTCGTACCGAAGGTGACATACAATTTACCAATCACCGAAGTTAATTACCGATCCTGGCCGCTACCAGCGAATATCAATCTAGCTGACCCGTTGTTCCACACACCCGGTGAGATTGACCTGATCATCGGCAACGAGATCTTTTTCGATCTGATCAAGCAAGGTCGTCTAAAACTAGGCAAGAATGAAGCGACACTGACAGAGACAGAACTAGGATGGGTCGTTGGGGGATCGGTAAAGACCAGGAAGTCCAAAGAATGCTTGCGTGTTTGTCAATTAAACCGCCAAGACGAGATTTTAATGCGACGCTCACGCGATTCTGGGAGATCGAGAACGTTTGTACGGAGTCTAACTCGACCGTTGCTGAAGCGTTTGTAGAGGAACACTTTAGGAAGACACACCTACGAGAACAAGATGGACGTTATACTGTACGATTACCGTTTAAGGACCACAAGAATCAGCTAGGTGAATCATTCGAGATGGCAAGTAAACCTTTGGACAAGCTGTTGATTTCATTGGCTAAGGACCCGGCTAAACGTGAACAGTACTTCGGATTTATGGCTGAAAACCTTTCACTCGGCCATATGGAAGAGATCAACGAGGATAGCCGAGATGGTTACTATATACCGCACTACGCCGTGTTCAAAGCCACGAGCACCACAACAAAAGTTCGAGTGGTTTTTGATGCCTCGGCCATTACAACATCAGGAGTTTCGCTGAACGACACTGTTTGTGTGGGACCGACAGTTCAAAGCGATCTGCAGACAATCATTCTTCGTTTCTGTACCCATCCGGTGGCACTAATGGCAGACGTGCCTAAAATGTATCGCCAGGTTTGGGTGAGCAAGGACGACCGCAAGTACCAGAAAATAGTGTGGGTGAATGAAGACGGCGCTCGCAAGGTATACGAGTTGAAGACAGTGACGTACGGAGTAGCTAGCTCACCGCGTCAAGCTACCAGAGCGTTGATTCAGTTGGCCACAGATGAAGGCAAGGATTTCCCACTGGCTGCACGAGTAATCCGGTGCGACAGTTACATCGACGATTTCCTTACTGGTGGAAAATCGGCAGAGGAAGTGCTGAAGATATATTACGAGCTAACGTCACTATTAGAACGAGGAGGATTTGATGTCCACAAGTTCTGTTCAAACGTTCCCGAAGTATTGAAGGCAATTCCAGAGGACCTGCAAGAAAAGTTCGTTAGTTTTGAGGATACTGGGATTAACAACACGATAAGAACGCTGGGCCTGATTTGGAACCCACTTGAGGATTATTTTGCATTCTTCGTTCAACCGATCAGTGAACATTCTTCATTGACAAAGCGCATGGTACTGTCTGACATCGGTCGTCTATTCGATCCGCTGGGATTCCTGGGACCAATAATAACAACAGCTAAGATGGTGATGCAGCATATATGGCGTCTGGGTTTGAACTGGGATGAAGAGTTACCGGAGGAATTACTGCAGGAGTGGAGCACGTTCAGGCAACAACTGACTGTCGTCAACGAAATGCGCAAAAAGCGCTGTGTTATTCCCGAAAACTCAGTTCGAATCGAGTTGCATGGATTTTCAGATGCTTCGATGCGGGCTTACGAAGCAGTCATGTATACCAGGTGTGTCGCAGCAGATGGAACGATTAGGGTGAACCTAGTCGCAAGCAAATCACGAGTGGCTCCACTAAAACCGATGACGATTCCACGGCTTGAATTATGCGGAGCGAAACTACTGGCGGACTTGACAGCGAAAGTGGTAACTTCAATGCAAATTCGTTTCGATGATGTGAAGTTGTGGTGCGATAGCTCTATAGTATTATGTTGGCTCAAAAAGTCACCGTCAGCACTGAATCAATTTGTCTCGAATCGGGTGGCAACAATCGTTGAGCTGACTAATGGTTATCAGTGGAATTATATTCGATCGGAAAGTAACCCGGCCGAAGTGATTTCGAGAGGCGCATCTCCGGTAGACTTATTGGTTAACGAGCTCTGGTGGCGAAGTTCATCATATCTACAGCAGTTGGAGCTGGAAGAAGATGTACCTGATGAGGTTTCCGACATACCGAAACTAAGGACGGCGACAGTGCTAGCAACTGTAATAGAAGACTTGGGAATCAAACTGGACCGCGTAAGTGACTACGGTAAACTGCTGCGAGCTTGGGCATATGTCTTGAGGTTCATCGACTACGTGGTGCACAAGAAGCGTTATACCACAAGTATCTGCGCCAATGAGGTTGCCAATGCAGAACGAGCAATGTTCTTGGTGCTTCAAAAGGAAGTGTTCGGTGATTTTCTGAAGGGGGTAAAGGCCGAATCAACGAAACGGCATAGTCTTTCCAATTTGGCACCATTCATCGGACAGGACGGACTAATCAGAGTGGGTGGTCGACTGAAATACTCGGCTATACCATACGACGGGAAGCACAAAGTGCTGCTGCCGAAGAAGCATCATGTCACTGAAGCGTTGATCCGGAAACTACACGAAGAAAACCAACATGTGGGACAAGGCGGACTGTTATCCATCGTCCGTGAACGTTATTGGCCCTTACGGGCGAAGTCAAACATCAAGCGGATCATATCCAAATGCCAAATATGTGCGAAGCATCGACCTACTCTCGGCAAGCAGTTTATGGGTAGCCTTAAACTCGCGTTAACCCTGCTCCAGTGTTCTCACGTGTTGGTATCGATTATGCTGGACCCTTCCAATTAAAACCGGAAACAAGAAGCACGAAAACGTTTAAGGGGTACGTTCTCGTTTTCGTCTGCATGGCAGTGAAGGCGATTCATTTTGAGCTCGTGTCAAACTTGACCTCGGATAATTTCATCGCTGCTTTACATCGTTTTGCTAGTCGACGCGGTTTTCCGTCCGATGTGTATTCCGACAACGGAACTTCGTTTGTTGGTGCGAATCACGAACTCGCAGCGTTGAGAGGATTGTTCGATGAGCAACAACATCGCCAGAAGTTGGAAGAATTCTGCTCGGTAAAAGGAATCACTTGGCACTTTATCCCGCCAAGAAGTCCCCACTTTGGTGGGATCTGGGAAGCAGGAGTCAAGTCACTGAAGTACCACATGAAGCGAGTCGTTGGTGAAACCAGACTGACAACGGAGGAGATGAACACGTTTCTGGCTCAAACGGAGGCGATTCTCAACTCTCGACCCTTATTCGCGATGTCGGAGGACCCAAACGATATGTCGGTACTTACGCCGTCACACTTTTTGATTGGCAGGACAGCAGTAGCCTTCCGGAACCATCATACGAAGACAAAATGGTCGGACGCTTAAACAGATGGCAGCATATCCAGCTGATGCAGCAACACTTCTGGCGTAGGTGGTCTAAGGAGTATCTGCACCATCTCCAAAGTCGTCAGAAATGGCACGATGGTGTGAAGCAGTTTAAGGTCGGGGCGATGGTGCTGTTGGTCGACGAGAATCTGCCTCCTCAGCAGTGGCGGCGAGGTCGTATAGTGGCAACACATCCTGGCGACGACGGGACCGTTCGAGTGGTCACAGTCCGGACGGCGACGAGCAAGTACAAGCGGGCGGTGACTAAAATTGCTTTGTTACCTTCTGTTGAGCCAGAGGCTTCAACGGGGGAGAATGAATAGTTGCAAAATGAAAAATTTAAACCATTTTAAACCATTTCATTTGCTATAAATTCAACTGGCAACACTGTAACGAATTAACAGACATCAATAAAGTAATCATAATACACGACGGACGTACGACAATTTTTCTCTCGCAATTTCCATCACATTCCAAGTCGTGTATGAACCACAGTGAGCTATCGTGGAACACCGCTGTATGTGCTATACAACGCTCCAGATGCGACACAATAGAATGCAAGCGGCATCGATTGGTGTGATTGGTCTTGCACTGCAACGAGTATATTGTCATCTCACAATTATGTGCTCTCAGGTATTGTTTTGGTCATATCTCCATGAAGGATTATCCAATCATAATGAAATTTTGACCAGTTATTTGGAGATATCATAGCTTTAATTTGGCACCAACAAAACTAAAATCGGTACACAAATAGCTCAATATGTAATCGGAGACTAAACTGTTTGATTACTATTATAATAGGCCTTCAAGTACTGTTTCGTTCATATCTTCGTAACGAAATGTCCGAATGAACAAAAAATCAATAATTTTCATAGAACGCCAATCAAGATAGGTTTGACGCTGACGCTACCTCTCTCGCCAACGCGTCCCTACGCCATGAGTATGTCATCGGCCATAGAAATAATACGTCTAGTCGGTCTGGGTTCGCAGCAGAGAATGATTTTATTCAACGTATAGAAGTCAACGCTTACTACGCTAAAAAATCGTACTCTTTCTGCTTCATGTTCAACTTTGTTTACTAATCAGCAGCTTTCGACAATGTTGATTTTGTCAGCAAAACAGGCGGGCTCGTTCACAAAACCAGCATTTCCTACACTGCCGTTCTACGCATAACTGTCCCATGTTGCTTTTGGTCAAATTGCAGCTTTTTCAATATATGCTTAGTTTTTTAACTATACTATTGGATACAAACAAAACATTATATACTTTGTTCTGAGTTTGTATCAAAAAAACATCAAGTTAGATTGTCCCATGTTGAAATTCTAGGCATAAAAGTCCCACTACGACATTTCTTAAGAGATCTTCGAAAACAAAATTGATTTAAGTTTACAACATTCTTTGTAGGAACTACTCGACGCTCAGCATTGATAAGGGGCTTATATGTAAACTTAAACAATGACTTTGACATGAAAACATTAACATTAAATTGTCTATATAAGCCACCATTTGCATTTGATAGAACTGTGTTTTTAATGATGAAATGGTGATAAAATATAATCAGAATCATGGTAAGAGCATAAGCAATAATGCACATGGCATGTGTATTTGAAAACGTAAATTCTATTGCCAACGATCCATCAATACATCATGCAGTGGGACTGATATGCCTAGAATTTTCTGCTGCAAGGCAAAATTCTACGCATATCAGTCCCACTGAATATTTTACCTCGTATTTTACATACAAAAATAATCTTATTATTTGTAATACCACAGATTACATCAAAACTTAGCCACATCTTCAAATGCCACTCATAAATTTGTGGGTTTTACCACGAATCTTACCAGCCCTATACAATAGTGACGCAAAACTTAAAACGCTTTTTTCTCAACTGCAACTTTTGCAACATGGGACAGTTATGCGTAGAACGGCAGTACAATTCTGCCAAAAAATGGATAGCTTTCCTGAAAATTATACCACTTGAGTCTATCTCCACTCTGCGTCCCGAAGCTTGGGTGACGTACTGTACTTGACTCGATTTGTCAGTTTTCAGTTGAAACGAAAACACTTCTCAACAATCGCATTCTTTCAATATCCTCTTTTTGTTGAATAATTGACAATTTATTACCGGTAGTGGAAGAAACTGGAATAAAGTAGGGTTGTGGGTGTTAAAAACTGAGTAAGTTCTCACTCACTTCAGTTATCAAACCAATTCACATTACATCCTTTTTTTTAGTTTCTTTCAACGATAAATTCGCTTGTAGGTGTTTTTAATTAGTTGAAACTGTATTTCGATATCAGGATTATTATCTCCGTAAATTTTTGTTGTTTAATACAATTTGAAGAGCTACTATAAATGTCGCTGCGATTTTCTTTTTCTTTTTCGTTTTACCTTACTAACACAGGTTCAGTTGTTTACTGTCGGCATTGGTATCGCAATTCTCCATTTTCCCCTTGATTTTAATCCGGCATGCTCGCTGGTAAGATGGTTCCTACTTGTATGATGGTGGTTTAAACTTAACAACTCCGTCGGATCACTAAAATAAAGCTAGTAATCCGACGAAGCCGCAGCTGGGCTTAGGCATTTGTTTAATCCCGGCATAATTCGGTTTAAAAGCTAACACAAAAGCAACTTTTTTAACCGCTGAACGTGGACATGAAGCTGGTGACAATGTTCTTCAGCTTGGCTTCGGTCTCATCCGAGATCTTACCTTCGGTAGCGATCTGGCTCAGGAGAGCCTTCTCGTTTGTCTTGACATGGGCCAAGAATTCTCGCTCGAAAGCAGTGATCTTGCTGGGATCCATTTTGTCCAGATAACCTCGGACACCGCAGTAGATAACGGCAACCTGTTCTTCGATGGCCATTGGGACGTACTGACCCTGCTTCAGCAGTTCTGTCAGACGAACACCACGGTTCAGCAGTTGCTGGGTGGCAGCATCCAGATCGGAACCGAACTGAGCGAAGGCAGCAACCTCACGGTACTGAGCCAACTCCAGCTTCATGGAACCGGCAACCTGCTTCATGGCCTTGGTCTGGGCAGCAGATCCGACACGGGATACAGACAAACCGACGTTAATGGCCGGTCGGATACCCTTGTAGAACAATTCAGTTTCCAAGAAGATCTGTCCGTCAGTGATGGAAATGACATTGGTTGGAATGTAGGCGGACACATCACCAGCCTGGGTCTCAATGACTGGCAGGGCAGTCAGGGAACCACCTCCCAAAGTTGGATTCATCTTAGCGGCACGCTCCAGCAGACGCGAATGCAGGTAGAATACATCACCAGGGTAGGCTTCACGACCTGGGGGACGACGCAGCAGCAGAGACATCTGACGGTAGGCGACGGCCTGCTTGGACAAATCGTCATAGATGATCAAAGCGTGCTTTCCGTTGTCACGGAAGAACTCTCCCATGGCGCAACCGGAGTACGGTGCCAAATACTGCAGAGGGGCAGCATCGGAAGCGGTAGCCGAGACGATGATGGTGTAGTTGATGGCACCAGCATCAGTCAGACGCTTCACGATCTGAGCAACAGTGGAACGCTTTTGACCGATGGCAACGTAGATACAGTACAGTTTCTTCGACTCATCCGTACCGTTGTTGAAACGCTGCTGGTTAATGATGGTATCGATAGCCAGAGCGGTTTTTCTAAAGAAATAATGAAAAATGTATGGTTAGTAAGGTGCGATACATTTGGCGAACCGCAAGCTGTAACATACCCAGTCTGTCTGTCACCGATGATCAGCTCACGCTGTCCACGACCAATTGGTACCAGCGAATCGACGGCCTTGATACCGGTCTGCATAGGTTCACGCACAGACACACGAGGGATGATACCAGGGGCCTTGATACCGACACGGAAGCGCTGGTTGGTCTTGATTTCGCCCTTGCCATCAATAGCATTACCCAGAGCATCGACAACACGACCGAGCAGCTCATCACCGACTGGAACGTCGACAATAGCGCCAGTACGCTTGACGATGTCACCTTCCTTGATCAGCTTGTCGTTACCGAAGACGACAACACCGACGTTGTCGGGTTCCAAATTAAGGGCCATACCCTGAAATAGTTGAAAATTTGCATTTGAATATAGGGATATACTTAATGAAGACTTAATCCGAATTTACCTTGAGACCGGAGGAGAATTCCACCATCTCATCAGCCTGGATGTTCTTCAGACCGTACACGCGGGCGATACCGTCACCGATGCTCAACACGCGTCCAGTTTCCTCCAAATCAGCCTTCGGGGCCGATCCGAGAATTCTTTCCTCCAGGATGGAAGAGATCTCCGCACCACGATTAGCAGTGGAAACATGGAGATTGCGGGCAGCAACCGTCACAGCTGGCACGGCGATCTTAGCGATCTGCAAATAATTAGAAAAAGAACAAACAAAAAAGTTATTAGGTTGTGAAATATTCAAATCTTCAGATTGTGCAATATATTATAACAGATAATTTTTATAAAAAAAGTCTTTTAGTGGTCATACATCCGAGTTTCAGATTTCTTAGTGCGAATCACAGTGTCACTCCATTTTAGAGTTATGTAATATACAGAATTGACGTAAATAAAACATTTTTGTTTTCTAAAATATATCATTTTTACACCTATTCTTCTCGCGTTACATAAATGGTTCACTGTGGCTACAGCATAGCACAAATCATTCAAAGAATGTAACACTTTGTTAAAACGAAAAACGTATCTGTATAGTGGTTTCGTTTCAAAATTTGTAACATTCATTTTCGTGACATATCAACCGACACCGTTCTTTTGCACAAAAATCGTTCCAGTAGCACAGAATATTACACTTTCAATCATTTCTATTCGGGGTGAGGTTACATAACAATCACCCCGGCTCCGAAGAAAATCCAGCCAAGTCACAACAAGTTGTGCAATTTTCCAGCAAAATCATCACCCTGGAGTTCAGCAGTCCTTACGGATTAATTTTTCCACTTGTCCGGAGGTGAAAACCAACTCAAATCGGTTCTAATCCATTTTGACCGGTTTGATTATGTCACCAATTTTTCCGACGTCGAGCAGCCTCCATTACGGCGATGATGGCGAGCGAAAAAAGAAGATAACAGGCCGAAAATTGAGACTTTTTTCTTACCTGGCTAGCGGTTCTCGGCAGCTGGCGGGCCACCTGAGCGGCCAAACGGGCAGAGATCATCGACATCTTCGAAGGGGTAGTTTTTGCTTCCTTCCTGGTTCTTCGACGGCTGTGGTTCGAACTTTACAACACCCAAGAGTGACACTTATCTTCTAGCGACTCGGAAAGATGGACGTCGCGGCTGAATCGAGCGAACGAGTATGAAAGCTGAAAAGCTGTTCGATCTTGGCAGTCGGAGTTCCAGTCGGGCTTTGCTGAGTAGAGTGAGCGAAACAGCAGTAGTTGCGTGTAGGAGTGAACAGCACCTCCGACGGAAACGCAAAACGCACATTTTAAAAATTGAGGGTGGTGCGCAACACACAACGAGGGGTAGATTTGATCTCAACAAATTTATTTGCAGTTCGATCACATCAGATCACAGAGACAAATATGATAGTCAATTTAACCAGTATAGTAATGTTGAACTGACTATTATAACGGTCAAAACGACAATTAAAAATAGTTGATTCAACATTTACCATAATGTCGGAATAGTCCTTGTTACCTTGATCATAGTCAAGAATGCCATTGTAACGTTTTGCGTTATTATTGTTATTTATTGCTTTGTTTGTGTTGTTTATGATAGACTTGTAGAATAAATAATTGAGCATAAAATTGATCTAATGATGTTTTAATAAGGGCACCTCTAATCCTGATGGGAAACTGGCATAGATCTAAATATTTAGATCTGAAGTGATCTAAATTCTTGCAGCGCGGCGTTCGATATTGGCTTTTATACCACAATCTGATTTAAATTTTTGCATCTCCCAAGAAAACTGATCCAAATGATGCATGTTTTGGATCACTTTTTTTACCTTGATCTATTTTCTGTAGTAGTGCTGGCAACAATGTTGTAAAAAATAAAAAGAATCGTGTTGATGTGTCAAAGTCGTCATCAGTAAATAAATAAGCAAAATTAAATCGGCGGGCAGCAAGAAAAAAGCGGATGCGCAAAATATATCCTTGGATAATGATGAGAAAAAGAATCAGGTTCAAACTGCAGTTACCGTGGAAGGTGCTGCTGAGAATGACGTCACCAAGGAACACCAGTAAGCGTTAGATAAACTGAAGGAAACCCAGCCGGAGTTGACGATTGGAAATTTTATTCAGTACGATAATCCTGTTCATTTGTATCAGGGTAAGAAAACGATACCAAACTTATCAAGGTGCACGGGGAGATAATGAGGAAGAAGAAGAAACTGCAACCTCTAGAATGCAGAAAAAACCTTGGAAATACTTAAAAGGTCCAGCAATATTCAACGGAGTTGTTCTACTTTGTGTACTTTATTTGGGGAATGTTATCACAAGTTTTATTGGGTGGCATCGAAAGAATCAAAACCCTTAATAAAAATAGGAAGTTCGCAACTAACATTCTAGAAAATGTCTTACCTAATCCTGTTTTGAACGTGTTGTTGAAGCCTTTGCATCAATTCTGTTCGTTTTTGGTATGCTACTCTTCAATTATGAAACCGATCCTTGTGCGGCTAACCGTCATTAAGGGTTCGTTAGAGGAGCAGTGGAATATTGAGGGGCTTCTTTGCGATTGGGATTGTCTCGTAGGACCAGATCGGATCAATCCAATATGGGATGGTGGCGTTGCTTTGGTGGTTCATAAACTCCGACAACAGTCCATATCCAAAACTATTACAATTGAGATATTGTAACCCCACTGAAAGCTGCTATTGTCTACATTTGTAAGATTTGGTTGTGTAGATTTTTGAGGCACCGGTATCTGTTTCTACTGCTTCTTTTGCATCTCTATGGGACAACATAGAATTGATAATAATTGAAACGATACAAACTTCAATTATTGATGTTTGTATCTTTTCAGTTGCACGATTTGCGGATATAGTTGAATCATTTGAGGCACAACCACTGATGTTGTTAACAGTGAAGCTCACGTTTGTGTTCAACAATAAATAAAAATGGTCCGTGAAATTGAAATCTGCTGCTTTTGATGTTGCAACAGTCGATCGCTATGCCACCTTAACAGCGATAAAAGTTTAGCTTGTTTTGCTTTTTCATAATTATAGCCTGATTAGTAGTGCCCATGTTATGTTTCTTGCCGACTATAGAACAAATTTCTCTCTCTTAACATCGAAACGCATTCTTGCATTCATTGCTTATTTTCCGCAAGTGTGGAATTTTCTACGACACCGAATCAAGCCTGTCTGGCCAAAATGTAGTCAGGGTTATGTTCAAGATCTGCTCCATCATGAAAAAAAGCTGTTGTAGGATGAAACCAAAAATTTAGGAATCTAAGAGACGAACCAGCCACCGGCTCTTTAATAAAGACATCTAATCTAATCTAAACTTAGGAACCTGCATCAGATCAAACTGATTGATCGGGCTCTTCTTTTTGAAAAATGGTATCATTTGAAAGATATAGATCGATTTCATCAACGGTGTTATCATGAGTTTAGTTTTCCTTATCTAGCTCAATTCTAATAGCTGTTGCATGTTGAACATTGCTTTTCATACAAATTCTCGTTAACTTTAGCTCGGTAGCTTCTCAGAAAATCACTGACTGGTATACGTTCTTTATTCGAGTCCATTTGGCAGAGACAAACAACATACGACCAAAGCCGAAAAGGAGGATCTTTCAATCGTGAAACGATCAGGCAATGATATGAAAGAGATACGGGAGAGCTTTGATAGTATCGAATATATTAATATACTCAAGGTTTAATTTGATTTTCGTACCTGTTTTTTTTTAAATACTGTATTTCACTCATGTTGTCAGTGAAATTCTTAACTATACCTGTACTTGTTTTGCGAAAATGTAAATGTGATTGATCAGATTTTTCTGTCTTAATCGTTGGATTGTTTCATTTCTACTCTTCCAAAAATGGCTTCCAACAAATCAACCAACTTCACCAGGCCATAATCACACAAATGGCGGTGATATCCAAAGTAAAAGTGATACGATCGAACAAACTTCTTAATAGTACAGAGTTCTGTAGTGCATCCTAAGCAACTCATCTACTTCCCATGCAAAGATTGTCGTTTTCGCCAGTTCATATGAAGATTGCTTCCGTTTCATCACCGAAATCAAAACATCCGTCTCATTGAATACATTTTTGACAATCGAAGATATCGCAGACGCCCTAGTTCGTTAATAATCGAGAATCATTCTCGAGAACTCATTCAAACAGACGCATCTAATTTTGTAGACAAAGAGTGGAAGATATTTTCACATGTTAAATACTACAGCATATTTTCAATTAAGCACTCGAACCATCTAACTCACATTCCATGGTTAAGCTACTAATAGCATGCTATCAAACACTATGAAGACTATGTAGAAAACGGATTACTGTGCAAGAAAAAAAACCGGATTACTCTGCAAGAAAAAAAACGGATTACTCTGCAAAGAATTGATCACGTGCGGCTGGAACCATGACAACCGACAGCGAAGGACTCATAATGATCATCGACAAAACGGGCGTGATTGACTTGACCAGGCGCAGCAGGTACTGATGATCTTGTGTTCATCTATAATCGGATGTTATGATTGCATGTTACTGGAGGAATAGCTGTAGATGCTTCCGGTACCTCTGCTGGTGGTACTACTGCACTGACTTATATTGCTTGAGCTTCCGGAGTTATTGGAATCGTCGAACGTCGTCTTGCAAGAATCAGATCCACTGCTATCCACAAATCACTCTCGTGAAATAAAAGCAGCATTTGGTAGAAGAAAGTTAGTTTTACCATATGGAGTAGCAGGATATGGTGGGATTCTCGTAATTCGTGAGAAATCAACGTTTTAAGTTATTGTTTACAAATGGCGTTTAGGCCCTTAACATAAATTACTCGAGATATGCTCGATTGGCTCCGCCAACTGACAGTTGAAATTGGCTCCCGTCGTTGTATCAGCCAGACTATGAATCTAGTGACTATAGTTTACTGCACCAATTTTGCTGCCGTCGTTAACATTACTAGGCAGCTGATAAAATTTGTTGCTCCGAAAGGTTTTGATGTCGATTTGGGTAGAAATTTCTGTCTGGGAAAAGTACGGCGTTCTTTATTGTCAAATAAACTGCGAATAAATTCAATTAAAAACTTAATTATTCAGTTATTAAACAAAATTTGCTTTTTGTACAGGTAAGAAGCAAAACATGAAAAGCTCAAACTAAACATCAATTCGACGTTTCGTTTGACCGAGTTGCCAATTTTGTTGTTGCGTGTAGATCAAAGTAAATAGATCAGCGGTGCAATATTCCTTTTTCAGATCTAACATGAGATGATCTAAATTTTTGAAACTGACCAATTTTATATCAGAATATCCATCAGGATTGGAGGTGCCCTAATAGATCAAAATAAATCAAAAAGCTCGCGTGGATAAAATCGAGCTCTCCATGTGCCCAATTTGCGTTTATAGGTGTATGGTATAAAAGCTTCACTTTTATAGCAAGGTGCTGAATCTGTAATAGGCGGTTTAAATTCGCCATGCTTTCCGTCGCCATACGACTTTGACATGGTTTTTAAATAATGCTCCTAAGGAATAATTAAGAGTAGTCATTTTGAATAACTGAATAGCGCTCAGATTTGAAAAGAGGCAACGTTTCTTGGCTCAGACAGTTCCTTTCGATCATTTCGCTAAAGCATCAGCTCGAACGTAGAAGTGCGTTATTAAAGTTAGTTACGTTTTATTTGGTTCAAGTACAATCTGTGGGTAAAGTTAGTGAGTGAGTTTAAAACATTGTAAGTGGTGTTAATCGTCCCGCGTTTCTTTTTTTGTTTAGTGGACTGAGGTCCTTTTTGAATCGCCAATTCTGCTTGTTTTTTTTATTTAAAATAATTCTACGAAAAAAGGTAATTATATTGAATTGAGTGAGCGATTTAACTTAATACTAATGTTGATTCGTGTTGGACGTGCGGCTGGAAATATTCGTCGTCTATCAGCGACCATCCAAGGCTCCATCATGGTGCTAATTGAATCCCGTCTAAGTATAATCGAGGCCCGTGTGTTCCGTGAAGGCCCGCCTCAAGAAGGCAGTTAATCGGAGAATCGAGTGAAGTTATATTATATTATTGCACTTATTCAACCCAAAATTAACATCAAATTCAATCAAGCGGAATTGTATCAATTCAACAGTTCTTAGGTAATGAAGCGTTAGATTAGCTTTTTAGAATATAGTGATGCATTACCAATGCAATTATGCGACTTTGGTAATGCATTAGACATTATAAAAGATATAGCATAATACAATATATAGCATTATGCCTTGTTCAGACTACAGAGTTGTAACATAATACAAGGGTGTTATAAAAATTATCAACACGAAAAACGTCATCAAGATAGTCTTGTATCATGTTACAACTCCATAGTCTGAACAAGGCATTAGTTCGATCTAAGTGGGACCCTTTTCGGCTTTAACCCAACTTCAATAAGGCACTAGATGTACTGAAGATGCCCTATGTATGCATGCTATTATAGCCCCTGCTTTACCGTACTGTTTGGTTCATCTCTCATTTTTATCTGTAAAATATATCTACTCTGAGAAAAATTCTATCGTTATACCGACAATTAAATCATGGTCAGGATGACTATTGCATATAATGGGTACAATAACCATGAAAATGGTGGAATTCACCACGTTCATGGCATTTTTGACTATGATCATAGTAACAAGGACTATTCCGACCTTATGTCAAATGTTGGATCAACTATTTTTAATGGTCGTTTAGACCATGATCATAGTCGTTTTGAAATCACTATACTGCAATAGTCATCCTTACCCTCAATAATGGTAAAATTGACTATCAAATTCGTCTCTGTGTAGAGAAAATCGTCAAAAGGTCGAAAGTAACATTTGTAAACAATGACTTAAAACTTAAATTTCCTGGAAATGCCAGGTTGCTAACATCTACATCCACTACCAACGGGAAGGTGATAACTCTTTGTATCTATTTCTGGTGATATTTGGTGCATGGGAGCAGGCAGATCCCAGAAAAATACGCTAGAAGTCATTGTTTACAAATGTTACTGTCGACCTTTTGGCTATTTGGTCTAGATATCATATATTAACCGAAATTCGGATTTGACTCAAAAAATAAATCCAAAAACAGTGTATTCGGTAGGGAATTGAGTTCGGTGTTATTTTCTAAATGTGTATAGATGCTATCGAATTTTAAATGAGATTGTGAAAACCATACTACGTAACTACTGGCACAAACAAGTAATCTTTTTACGTTTGGATGGTGGAGATGTTGACTACCGGAAAATGGCGATGATGACCATACACGGTAAGCTTCCTTTACCTATTAATGGGTACAATTTATTATTATTGTTATTCCTCCTGTGGATTTTTTACGCATTTTACTGAAAAACCCATTTAAATGGGTAGACGCCGTTTTAAAATTTCCACAGGAGGTAAAAATTTCCACAGGAGGAATAACAATAATAATAAATCGCACCCATTAATGGGTAAAGGAAGCTTTCCGTGTACATTTTCATTTGGTACAGTGTACGATTATTGTTTGACCCCTTGAAAACGCAAATGAAAACGCAAAATTTAAGTTTCTCTCTCGTATAGTGTAAAAAATTGAGAATGACAACAAAGATGGATAAGCTGTCATTCAAAGCAAATAAAAAAAATTAAAAAAAATACTAATGGTGGAATGCCTTGCGAGTTTATTACTAGTTCTGCGTAAAAATAGAAGTAAAATACAATTTGGAAACATTGGAAATAAATTTCATTCGTGTTTAATGATGAGTAAAAACTCCAACTTGTAAAACGCATCAAAATAGTGTTTGTGCGCGAAATTGATGAATCAAGTTTTGAAAATTACGATCGTGATCGGATTAGATTGATTCCTGTGATGTAAATTTTTCTCCTGCTAGCTTGTTGGCACAAATCGAATCGAGAACGGATCTGGCTCTCTGTTGTTTTGGGAAAAGATAACAAAAAATAGAGCGGAGGTACTTATGCAGATCTTTTAATAGAATATCTCATCGTGCCATTTTGCTCTACCAGAATCGGAGATCAGCGAGACGAGTTGAGTTATGATATTTATAGCTGACAGCACTAGTGAATGTGGAAATATTTGGGCTAAGTAGTGAGAAGGGTACCCAATAAGTGATTCGAGGCTGAGATTGAACCGTTATCGGTATCTGGTGGCGATGCAGATGTAGAAATAGTGAAAATAGAATTTGTGAAGGTTATGTTATGGGCTATCGGAATGTTGCAGAATAATCCGGTTATATGCTGATATTTATATCCATGTATTATAATTGTGATCGTTGACATCTACTAAAGCAATGAATCATCTAACAAGTGTGGTGCAGGGAGGGTAAAATATGATAAAACAAGTTATTTATTGATAAGAGACATTCAACGAACGACAATCTCTCACTGCAATGGCACCTGTGTACGACCAGAATGAGGCTTTAAACACCCTTTGGAATGAAATTATGGCTGTGCATTGGAAGTTCCTAGATGCGGATGAGTCTATGGAAAAGATCAAGTTGAGGAGGCGCTTGGAAGGTAAGTGTGTATAAGAACCGAGCATTGAAAATGACCTGGCATCTATAGAATTCGTTCTCGGGGTAGGTGGTTTATGGAAAATAAGCAAAAAATAGAAATATTCTGCTTATCAATAATTTAGTAAAAAGACATAAGAATAATTAGAAGCAAATCGATTAGTGGCTAGTTGCGTCTTTAATCAAATCAAGACTGAGGTGACCTTTTCTGTATATAGGGTAAGCAATACATTTTGGGTGCAAAAAACACAACGTAAATTAAACCTAAACATATTCTTAAAATTCAGTTCCATCAAACTGAGCGGATGAGAATCGAAATTGTTTTTCATTCGCTTGATAGAATAAACACATGTGTCTACAATAAACAACTTACCCTACTTATGCATCATAATCATGAAGCGGTTTACTTATACTTACGTTACGCGATAATGACGATGACTCATTTGGACGACGGGAAAGCAACAAAGAGGCTAACAAACTTAGATATCGTCGCAATCGGTAGAGTAGATTTGGTTTTGCGTGCGTGTAAAGAGGATGTGACCGGTTTAAAAAAAAATGCATTAGCTGTCAACAAGTACACATTTTATTGTTGCCTACGTTTGGGTCTCTTATTGCCGACCCATGCTAGATCATCTTTCAAATGTCGCAATTATCTAAAGTCTCATCAAACATTATCTGCCCTTCACACGTTGTGGCTCCTACACATGTTTTTGAAAGTTAAACAAAATTGTAGATGCAACGATACTTGAATTTCAACTGTACATCGTGGAAGTAGAGGCCGATAAGTTGATCGGCCGGGCTCATATCTTCGCTTATATTGTAGAACAATTAGCGCGTTGGTCCTAAAGTTTGTAATTCGGTAAAATTTCTTCGGTCTTCAGCCATAATGCGCATTTGTATCTCTCTGCTTGTGTCGTTTTCGGCGGTTACCAATGACTCCGATATACGAATTCGATTTCATCACGGTCGACCTGAACTCGAGAATTTTGATGCTAGTTCCTATTCAGAGGCATTCAATTGCTGCTGACCAGAAGTATTTTAATACTCTTATGATGTTGTTAAGCGTGGCCTCACTTTCAATGAACATATGTAGTTATATCATCCGTGTCACAAAAAGCAGTGCTGCTTATGAGGCTGTTCATGAACAAGCACTCAATCCCCATAGCGAAATTGAAGTCTGAAATCATGGACGAATTAAAAGCCGAGATCTGGACAAATTTCGCAAAGTTGATCAACACTACTGCCCTGGGATGCTTAGATAACGTAACCACCATCGGTATGATTGTTGAGAAAACGCGTTTTCTGGGTTTAAGCTGAAATGCATTGTATACCAATAATTATGGAAAGTAACATTTGTAAACAATGACTTAAAACGTAAATTTCCTGGAAATGCCAGGTTGCTAACATCTGCATACACTGCCAACGGGAAGGTGATAACTCCTTGTATCTATTTCTGGTTATATTTGGTTCATGGGAGCTAGCAGATCCCAGAAAAATACGCTAGAAGTCATTGTCGCACATGAGACTCTCGCCGATTGCCTTTACGAATACAAACGAAAAGTTGCAACCAGCAAAGCTTCCATTTGATTTTGACGATATCTACCATCGGACTTATCAGTCCAGAAAATGTTCGACTCTTTCAAAGAGCGTCAGTGGGAAAAAAGCAAAAATGTTGCAGTTACAGTTTCTACTGTAAGAAGTTGAGAGACCTGAACATACAATTTATCCAACTGGGACATAAAGAGTGCGAACGTTGTCAAACCAATCGTGTTCACGAAAAGCAGACAGGGCACTCTGCTAACGCTGATGATAATGATCAGGGTGTGAAGCCGTCAGATTTCTTTGAATGTTCTTTCAAATTCAAGCAATCTGTTCTAATCAAGCTTAAGGACAAACCGAAGATTGCAAACATCAAACATGCCATCTTCTCCAGAGGAACTTATGATATTCAGTACTCGTACAACTATAACGAAGATATGAAGACATTGCGGCTACTGACAAAGAACCAGATGAAAGATGTTGAAAAACTGTCTTTCAATTTGACCGAGCAGTTTCAATACCAGAACGATGCCAGATAGGAAAATCTAGAAAGTCTTCTATCATTAAAAAGCGTTTGCCTGTGATGCCAGAGGAGAAACGAGAATACTGGATTAATTTGCCTGAAAACAATAATCAAGCATGTCAAGAGTAAGAGAGTATTAGTGGTTAATACTGTTAAGTAACTCGAAACAAAGATAAACTGAAATATATAGTATGTTGAATACTTGAGTTGATTTATTGAATGCTTTGAAGAAAAAGGAATCAGCTCGCAGTTCATTTTATGGCTGCATAGATGGACACAAAATTAGAATAAGTAATGTATTTTGGAACCTGTAGCTTATCCATTGAATTAAGATCGGAAAAGGATTGAAAATATACCATTTTTTGGTAAGACATAGTGTGGTGCAAACCCATTTGCCGAAAGGACGTTGCCGATGCTATATACTACCAGAATACCCTCTCGTGCTTGAAAAAATGTCGATCGCCTAGCACTTCCACATTTGTTCACTGAGAGCTTTCTATGCCAAAGTTACCATTTATGCATTCATATCTCTGTGTGGCCGGTACAACGATACTCTATGCCCAGAGAAGTCGAGAAAATTTTCATGGACCGTACCAGGAATTGAACCAATGCACCTTCAGAATGGTCTTGCTTTGTAATTCTACGCGCATACACTCAGAGCTTTTGAAGGCCCTAAGGAAGGCCGTGGTGGTGTTATGGCGGCCTTTTAATTACTCGGAAAGCTTTCGGAACGTGTACAATAAATGATGACGTCAATTTCAACATCCACTTGCTTGTTCCTTATGCAATTTTACTACCTGTGGTTTTGATTATATATCAGAATTCCAGGCTCAACCCATTTCACTTTCTCGCTACGGAAAAAATCCGTCAATTCTATCCCATTTTCAACTCCAGATGTCCATGAAGGCAGTATGAGGGATACCGGCTAGGGATTTTCCAGAGGTCGATAGATGGCAAGTTTGTAGAAAATCTCTAATCTGCTTTCCCTGGTGCATCCAACTTCGCTTACAGCCACCCGCGATGTGATATGTGGAGAGACGTCATTCATGCGACCAAATGGTGCTTACGCCAAATCGTTCTTTTCAATTTATCTCACAATTTTTCGAAGAAACTTTTTTTGTTTTTACTTGGAGGCAATGTATCATAGGGCAAAGAATGCAAAAAAAAACAAAAAAATGAATTTTGGTCGTCTTGGCGCTTACGTCAACTATGCATCCCAGGGCAGTCTAGCTCGCGTACTCCAAAATCATCCAAACGCGTTGGTATCGACCCAAGATTAACTAGAAGTCCGAGGCTGTTTAGCAGGGTTACTATTAGCAATCGGTCAATCCCGAATAAGCAACCGTCTTTGTTACTCGGAACAGGCAGTACGCCTTCCCCTCAATCGCTATTGCTACTGTTTCGCCAGATCAACCAAAGCTATGGCTTTATCTGTCTCGGGAAGCGAAAGAAGTCTTAGCCAAGTAGATTTGTGTATTACCAAAAAAACGCCTTGGTACGGAGGATGTACAAGTCGTCCGGCTGGTGGCCAGAGGTAGAGACGAAAGTACATTATCTTTCGATTCTTTCAAAATTGGAATAAGCATGGTCTTCAAATCCAAAGCGCTGGCTACCTCAACATAGCCGGAAGGTATTATTTACCGGGAGTTCTCCGATAACAGAACGAGTGAAAGTTTTTGAGCGACCTCTGTCTGCTGCCGCGTCCAAAGATCCACTGAACCTCTCAGTAGAAGAGATTGTATCAATGAAGTAAACGACCACAAACCCTGCGTTTGGTTTAGGCCGAAACGCACACCTGACACAAGCCTCAACGAAGCACGTAATCCTCTCCTTGACCTTCCTCTACATTCGTCGAAGTTTGTACGCTCTACTTCTACAATTTGGACTCCGGGACACACACTTACCGTAGGCTCTAAGGAAGCCCCTATTCCTCTCATCGCAGTCGAGCCTCCCCTGATGAAAAAAATACCTTAAACGAACGATATCACAAATCTTTCAACCATTTCTTAAATGGTTAGGATGATACCCCAAATAGGTCGTTAAGAAAAATAACCATACGAAATTTATTAGGGTCCGCTGTCAAATGACCAGCAGCCGTCCCTTCATTGACCCAACGTCGCATTATCTCTGCAAATTGGCGACTCGAATCTGCTGCCAGACTCACAGTGACCGACGTTAACGAAACACTCCCTCCAAAGCTGCTTTTGGTTCGTCCTACAAGGTATTTCGGTGCGACCGAAGTGCACTAAATAGTCGAAAGGTTTCTGGTCGAGGCGTTTTGGTCGCTCTACGTTACGGTCTAGAATCGCACATCGTTGAAGATGAATCTTAAAAGTCGGCGGAGCAAGTTTGGATCTCGTTGAATCTCGGATCATACCCCTTATCTTTGTGCCGTTTACTTTTCTCCTGACAGAGTTAGCGACGATGATTTCATAAATGTGCACCTTCGGTCAGTTGAACAAATTTCTGGAAATGCCCTTCAGAGACGAACTCGTAACAATCGGGGATTTCAACCTCCCCGGTGTCAAATGGCGGCGTGGACCCGACAGCTTCCATTATCCCGACCCTTCCCTATTGCGCATCCATGCGAGGTCAGTTTCGATGCTTTGCTTCGTGAATGCCGACACCAAGCATCATGCTAGTCCCACCTGCACTAGTAAAACAGATGCCCTATCATCCACCACTTCTTCTCAATCTCGTGACTAGTGAACTGATCGAACCAGCTATTGTACCGTTATCCACCTACCATGACTTCTGCAATGCAGATTACGACAGCATTCTTGATGTGCTTAGCAGTATAAACTGGAATGAAACCTACGACATGAACGACGTCGATAATGCCATTACCACGTTCTCCAACATCTTGAGCTACTTGATCGACAGACATGTTCCAAAGAAAGTCTCTCCAGCCTCGAAAAAAGTACCATGGCAGACAGATGTCCTGCGCAGGCTGAAATCAAAAAAGAGGGCGGCTTTACGTAGGTTTTCTAAACACCAGTCGAAAGCATTTTGAAAACATTACGTGGCGCTCAACCATCGATACGGCTTACCTTCATCCATCTCTCGGAACGGGATTATCGCTGTTCGTTGGTGAAGTCCATCTTGGAATATGCTTCCCCGGTCTGGAACCCTCATTTGAAAAAAGGCGTCGAACGTATTGAGTCAATTCAACGACGGTTTATCCGATACTCTCTTCGTAGACTGCCTTTGAGGGACCCTTTCAACCTTCCTAGTTACGAGAGTCGCTGCTTTATGATTCATTTGGACACTCTTCAAATTCGTCGTGAAGCCGCGAAGGCACTCTGGACATATCTGGCAATCCACCGATTCATGAACGGTGCATGCTGTAGTTGGTACGGCGGAGAGGTAGTCTTAGCATCATGTTGTTTCGAAGCGCTCTAGGTTGAACGTTAACATTTATTTGTTCCAGAATTGCAGAGCAGTCTATACTGCCTTGTATCTGCAATAAGAAGCGTCGTCGAGGTTTCTCTCCTGGTACGGAGAAGCTCCAGATCGATCAGCTGGCAACGATTTTCATAGCTGGGCAGATGAAACGGGTCCCTCCACGGCAGGTTGCTTAGAGCAAAACGAAGAAAGCGTCGTTGAACGGGCTCGACTCTTTTAGCACCATTTTTGTAATTTGGGTTCCAAACTGTAGAACTGTACTCCAATGTGAATCGCACCAGTGAACGGTACAGTGATTTGAGGCAGTAGATGGTGCAGATTGTTTATTGCTATCCAGAAGATGAAACACAATGTCCTCATAGCCTTCGAATCTTCGAATTGACGTTGGAAGAAAATGCAGTCGTCGGTCGCACGGATCCGAAAGTGAGGTATCCCTGACGTGGCTGGATAAATGCCGGATTGGCAATTCCCAATAGTGACCATCAGCTGTCGATCGGTCAGATATAAGCGATACCATCGCAGAAAGTAGCCGCTAACCCCAAGTTTTTCTAATTTCGCAATCGCAATAGTGTGGTTCAGCTGGTTGAATGCTGCTGACAAGTCGGTATATATGAGGTCAGTTTGAGCTCATTCAGTCATACTATCCGGTTTCGGTTCTTAGCTTCAGTTGTTCTCGTTTACATCGTGATTGATTTGAGATAGCACGGCTGCACTCTAGTTATCAAGAAGAATAACTGACCCAGTGTGAAATACAGAGCGTGTCGGGTCTGGATTGAGAAAGCCGCTGTGAGACGGTTTCTATGATATACCAGCTAGAAAGTCGCCAAGGACGATCATCTCGTCAACAGAAGTTCCATTCTCCATTATCACGAAAACGGACCAGCAATGGGTTTCGATTAGATCGTTATTATATTATAGTTATTATACCGCACATAGGTACAGTTTGCGATCACTCAGATTGACGGCGACCCAGACTTATTCCACACAGTTCCACACCTCACTTTCTATGTCACTCTTGCCTTCAAGTTGGATCGAACTGTAGACCTTCAGTAGACTTACGGCTGTTACTAGAATTTCGGTCGCAGCGAAAGACCTCATACTCACTCCCGAACGCTTAAGGGGAGGCCGTTCAAGCCAAGTTTCGGTTAGTACAATCAGATCATAGCAGTGACCCGAAACTGCCAGTCGATAGTCGTCGATGTCAGAATTTATTATTTGATATTTAATATTTTGGTAGTAAATTGTGAGGTCTTGACAACGGCGTTTCACAGCACAGCCATTCTTATCGTTTCCAACGTTCGGTCATGATTGTCTTAAAGTTCGGTTTGTAGAGATAGATTGAGGCTGTCTTGTTGGAGATGGACTGGAAACAACAATCGATTTAGGGATCGAGTTTTCCGAAAAAGCAGTTAACTTGCCTGAAGTAGAGGTCCGAAAGTCCCCGTCTCTAAACTCAACCACAGGACCGGGACGGCTGCTAGTCGCTGGCAGGTGAAGGGCTTGACTGCGTTGAGTGGACTAGGGTCTTTCTTAGAGCTTGTGGTAATTGTGCGTCCCGGTATCCAGTTTGCAAAACTTAGTCGTAGTTGGCTTAATGGATGTCGATTGCAGGTACTAGAACACGGAGGATGATTGAGCGGAGAATGGTCGAAAACGCATGCATACTTGCCTGAACGACGAGGTTGAGTGACCCGCCCACCGAACTCAACCGCAGGGTCAGAACGACTTTGTTGGCAGGAAACGGCTTGCGCGACTGGGCCGAGTGTCTTGGGGTCTCCCATAGTGCGACAGGCAGCGCGTTCTGGAATGACTGATGGCGATGATTCTACGAGGAGTCCATTGATGGCGTGCCCATGTCCGAAGTTGGTGATAAAAAACTCGTAGGCTGATTTAAGCCGGAGGCAGGAGTTTATTCGATTCGAGGTGTTAAAGTAGATATGCGAGCAGGCTTGCTGATATTCGCATCGTTTTCCCCTTATTCACTCATCGTGTGCGAAGATCTTCGCAGCATCGATATACAACCATTCCTCGCTAATGAAGAGCATACCAACGTAAAACTATACTGCTGTGAGTAGCCCGGCTGAGAAGAATATGACTGGCAAAGCAAAACAGGAAGCTTCGTTCTTCATGCTCTTCGGCTCTGACTCACTCACATCGTGAATAGCAGAGGGGTTTGATCGGCCTGAGTGTTCTTCGGTCTTGTCACTCTTCTTCACATACGTTGATCTTCATGGAGAAGAAGATCCAACGCGTTTAGTTTGTTCTTCTACGCGAACCAGAAAAGTTGTTCGTCACAATGAAGAACAGTAACGTTTGAAACAGCAGCTTAGTGGTGTGATTTAGAAAGCAACGGAAGCTAGTGGTGCGGTTAAATACCGCTGGTTGGCATGGAAAAATGGATTTCATTTCGTAATATCCCGATGTGGCTGGGCGTTTGGGATGGGGATAAGATAACCGTAGTTTTCGTAGTGATAGTTGGGATAGACAGCCAAGTAGTAGCAAAACTAATAAGGCTCTTATGTTGCTGAAAGCAAATTAATCCCTGTTGCCGAAGGTGGTTGATGTATTGGGTGCAGAGTTAATTAAAGTCTGATTGGTTTTTTTTATCGTTACCATGTTTCATTTCTATCTTATTTTACTCGTATTTATGCTGAATTGAGACTGAACTGAAATAAGATTTGTTATACTACAGATAAATACTAGCTACTTCTAAATCATAATGATAATTGGACAAATAAGACATAATAATTAAAAGTATATATAACCTATTAGGAGAAATTATTTAAAAAAAAATATGTTAAAATATAAATCCCGAAAACACCAGTAATGATAAAAATGATAATGATGGTGATAAAGAAGATTGATAATGGTTATGAATAAACAATGTCCTTTATGATAATATATAGTCAAGGGATATTATAATATGAACTGAAAATTACATCTGTGCCGACTGCTGTTTTGTTGCAATTGTAGACAAACTTCCGCATCCATTATGAACCAGAAAATTTAGATAATGTACACGGTGTTCAATAAGTTCGAATACAAGTTTTCATCATTGCGTAGGTATGCGCCATGTACATATTCTGCATTGGTATTGGTGTCAGCTTTAGCTTCATTCATACGCTACCGAATGTGCGCGGTGTTGACATTCTGTTAGTTGTTGTTCGTTTGTTACGCGCGATGAAAGAGTATCGGGACTTCGTAATTAAGCGTTTTTTGAACGGTGAGCGACCCGGCGATATATTCCGGCTGCTGAAATCGCATGGGGTCAAGCGGAACTTTGTCTACACGACCATCAGGCGATACCGGGAGACGTCCTCGACCAATGACCGTGCGAGATCCGGTCGGCCGCGTTCAGCGAGGACGCCACGGGTCATCAAGATCGTGAGGGAGCGAATTCGGCGCAAAAAGAACCGCTCAATCCGGAAAACGGCTGCAGATCTCAACGTTTCCATTGGAACCGCTCACACCATACTCACCAAGGACCTTGGTTTCAGGCCTTACAAAAAACGTAAGGTCCATGGCGTTTCGGAGGCTACCAGCAAAAAGCGGTTGGATCGAGCTAAGAGGATCCTCTCTCGGCACGCTGGTCAGGAGTTTGTTTTTTCGGACGAGAAACTGTTCGTGCTGCAGCAGCCGCACAATGTGCAAAATGACCGGGTGTGGGCACCATCGAGGGACAGCATTCCTGAATCCAATATAAACATCCCTCGGTTCCAAAGTGCCGCGTCGGTGATGGTTTGGGGGGCAGTATGCAAACGTGGTAAGCTACCCTTGGTGTTTATTGAAAAAAACGTCAAAATCAACGCGGCGTACTACAAAACTGAGGTTTTGGAAAAGGTTGTTGCCCCCAGTCTCCGAAGCCTCTACGGCGATGAGCACTACGTGTTCCAACAGGACGGTGCACCAGCCCATACGGCAAATGTGGTTCAAGCCTGGTGTCGGGACAATTTAACCGACTTTCTGGACAAAACTTTGTGGCCTCCCAGCTCCCCGGACTTGAATCCTCTCGACTTTTTTGTTTGGTCCTATATGATGGCGAAGCTGAACGAATACAAGGTCAGCACTTTGGATCATTTCAAGACGGTAATTCTCAAAATCTGGGACGAAATGCCCATGCAGTCCGTGCGTGCCGCCTGCGACGCGTTCGAGAAACGTTTGAAGCTCGTTAAGGAGTACAAAGGGAGGGTCATTCCAAGAGAAATGTTGTAAACGTTCCTTGTAAACATAGCTTTCAATAACATAAATCCAAAAAATAAAAAAAACATGTTTTCATTTTTTTAACAAATTTTGAAAGTGTATCCGAACTTATTGAACACCGTGTATGACTGCCATGAGAAAAAAAAATATTTTAAATGTTAAATTATTTTATAATACCTGATGACCTGGTAGACCTGAAGGATATGATAATGGAAAATTATGATATGATTTACCGGTCGCACCCCCTCACTTCGATATTGTCAGATTGACAACATTGCCCAGGCTACGCCAACCAGCGTCTCCATGTTTCAGCTGGCAGTCTTTTGTGATCATATGACTCGTGGAGGCGTGAGGTAGGAACTTGTGAGGACCAGAGGTCGGTCGCACCCTTTTTTGAAACGTAACCCCTAGGAGTTATTAATTTCGCCGTGAAAAAAAGGCTTTTTCGATCACTGTGCACATGGTAATATATTCGTATGGAAAAATCCAGAACCTGATTTTTTTAAATAACGGACGATACATCGCTGTTTTTATGGTATGTTATGTAAAGAGCTCTAATCTTTCAAGAAAATATACAAAATCAGATAGCGTCCCCTGTCTACAAACCATGAAAACCGTGAAAAACTAACAATATTTTTTTCGACACACAATCACAATACAGTAGCCGTTCGTTAATTGGAGGATTATTGCAACCCAATTAGCGAACGGCTTTCGCTAACTGGGGGGCATCGACAAACGTCAATGTTGAGCGAGGGGCGCTTGACTTATTTGTTTTTGTTTTCATTTATTTGTTTGCTAAATTGTGGGTATCAGCAACTGCTAAGTGCGCCAAACATAACAGCAGAATGCCAACCAATGGATCAGTTGGTGATCAATGCAATCAAAACTAGATACAAACGAAAACTGATGCTGAAGGTGATTGGCTGACTGACGAATGGAAAATGTATTGTTACGACAGATTATGACTAAAATATATACTGGCACTAATTAATGAACATTTATCATTGAAAATTCACAAAATTGCCACTAAATTATTAAACACAGTGCCAACGAAAAAATAACAATTCGCACTTGAAAAACTCAAAACAGCCATAAAAAATTGACAATTCACTTTCAATAATTCAAAAGTGACCGGTAAAACTTTCAAAAAAAGCAATGGAAATTAGTATAGACGCAATAATAAGCTGATAGTTTTCCGTCATAATAATAAGTTCTAGCGGTGAACATGTGACAAAAGTCACATATTTTTATTGCTATTTTTTTCCATTTTATTGATGTTTTATTACCCTGCCGGCAGATTATTGATTGGATTGCCAAAGCATGGCCTTGAAACCTTTGATATCTCTTGGAAGAAGTTGTTCGGGGGCGACCCCGGCGTATTGGTTAACATCCATACCTCTCACGCCAAAGTCACGAGTTCGAATCTCACCCCCGGAGTAGTTACGAAAATGCCCAAAAGTGGTGTTTGAGTGACTACGACGGGAGATGAACCAGCCCGAAGCTGAATATCTCGATAATCAAGAAACAGAAACAGAACAGAAGTTGTTCGACAAGTTTTCATGTTACAAATGAAGCATGTCTGAGCGGGCGGAGTCTCATTTTGCAGATGGAAAATCTCTTGCAGTATCGATTTACGTCATAACTGGAACAAACACAACTGACGAGCAAATCCAGCTTTGGCTTGAGGTCCACTTACTAGGTACTTACCATTGGTAAGATCGTCACAATGACAGCGAAGTGTTAGAAGATAAAGAAATAGTTAGCTTGCAACAAACATTGAAAGATCCCTCGACAAAAATGACATCGAAACGTCATCATAGTTTTGACATCAACTTTTGAAGCATGACTGCTTTTTCATTGGGTCGCAACTAAATTACCGGACCACCGACTAAAAAGCGCTCCAACTAGAAAATCCCTAATTAGCAGACTTCTGTTGTTTTTGATTATGTTTACATTTTTCCTAAAAACTAGATCAAAATAGCTTCCCTTTAGATATTCAATAATTGGTACAGTAGTTCCAGAGTAATAATTTTTAAAGTTATTTAAAAAAAGTTGTTCAGGCCACCCTACCACGAAAATGATCACTCTAATACCATAATAAAAAAACATGGTTATTATTTTTTGTTAGACAACAAGCTTCCCAACTGTTGACAAATTCTGAGATTCAGTAAATCTTTTTTATGGGATTGCTGCACATACATATAATTCACTGGGTTGCTTTATACGCGACTCCTGCGACCAAAAAAAAAAGCAAAAACCGACCAAACCATGGTATTGAAAAATTGATTTCTTCTCGAGTACTTTATGATCTGTTCCTGTAAACAATGGCTATAATCGTTGATCACGCACAAACCAAAAGACTACCACGCAATCCAACGATACCATATGATAGAGCAAACATTCCTCTACTACATGCTGTTTAAATTTGTGTTGTTTTGCGATTCGTTAGAAATCGAAATCGATTTGAAACGTACCGCGTAAAAAGCGATGCTTAGGTACATCCGCCCAAAAAAGCTGTAAAAAACCGTAATATCCCACTCCACTGTATAGTAGATGTACTAGTTATGGCTAAATAACCAGATTACCGCGTGTTGGTATGGTATTCCCATAGACTATATGAGAACACACCATAATAGGAATGTACGGCAAGAACTGGTACATGCACCTTATATTTACAATAAAAATATGATTATTTGATATCTGTAATGCCACATAGCCACCCCATATGCAGATGGGCACAAAAAATCTTCGATGTCACCATCCTTCCAGCTAAGCTACCTAAGCATTCTTCCAACTAACCAACAAAATATTCCTCATGAAGCATGAGCGGCAGCCTATTCTTTATGAAGAATATACTATTAGGTGATCGCTACCGAACTGCATCGCATCCAAAGAATGCTCCTATGAGTCGTGCAAAAAGATTATCAAGAGTGAGTGCCCTAAGCTTGAATATGTGAAGTGGTAGCACAGCGAATGGCGAAGAAGATGGAAGAGACGAAAAAATAACCGATGTTACTCCCTTTGCATGACCGATCGGGCACGATGGTTTGAATGTATGTTCACTGCTGCTTCGACTCTGTGGCGAAGAGCAAACGTGGTGAATGAAGAATGCTTACGATAATCCGCAACCTTGTATGCGAGTCTTGGTCGGTGGCCAAAATTTATTTGTGTTTACATCCTCAAATTATCTGAACACGATCCCGTTGGACCACGAGGCCGGATCTAGAGCTATGTCCCGATAGTTTACGTCCATCCCAATTTTGGACGAGATGAAGTTCATAGAAGCCAAATCCGCATTTTTTTTCACCAACAGGACATCCTTGATTGAGTCTTCGCTCATGACCGCTTCGGATTTAACGCTCGGGTGGATTCTCGAGAGGTAAAGGCAGAACCATTCCTTCGGCGGAGGAACTGTTAAAACAGAGCTTGTTGGTAGGATCTTAGTTCCACCGAAGAGTGGCATAGGGTCCTTTGAGTGTTCTTCGCGGCGACGTTTCTGCGCAGGTTGACCTTCTGTTAGCCTTGAACTCGATGGAGTAGACGCAGTTACCTTCCTGGAAAGCATCTCCATCTGCTTGCCGTTGTCCGAGATGGTCTGCTTCAGTTCAGTTATTATCTCTCCGTGATTGTCCGTAATAGAGCAGATTGCGCTGCCAATTGAAGACATGACAGTCTTAAACCGAGCTAAATTCCTTAGGTGTGCGCAATGTCTGTACATCCAAAAGAGGTTGCTGCGCTCCTGGATGTTTTTGACAAACGGAGCGTTCAGTTTTGCTCAACGAATATGGGTAACCTGATCACAGAAGCCCATGCACGCTATGTGATCATAATCGGTTTGAACCAGAGTGCCACAGTGGCCACAAGCATACAGTTACAGTTGCCATAATAAGGTCCGTAATTAATCGACTTTAAGGACATACACGACCGAATCCCTCTCACTTCGCGATTTGCTGAGCACAAATCTCAAATATTATTAAGATTTCGTGCATGATATTTTCAGCAAATGCTTGCTCCTTTGGAGCATACTTTGGTTAGCAGTTTGAACTCTCTTTGTTTCGGTATAGCTGTGGTATTTAGTTCCAAACACTTGAAGAAAATTATTCTAACCTAGAAAGGGTGATACGGTCAAAATTTGGTCAAGAGAAAACGCGTGTAAATCGGTGAAATCGTTTATTTAAAAAATCAAATTAAATTTCTTTTTCAAGTTCAATTAGTATAAAATTCAGGAAAAATATTCAGTTAGGCTTCCGCTTTTCCAAATCCGAATTGCCGGGCCTTACGCTTGACCCCTGCCATCAGATTTTGTACAGCCACCTTGTCCACCTTCTTCGCCGCAGAAAGCCAGTTTGCCTTGAACTGCTGCTCGTCCTTAGCAGTTTTTTGTGGTCTTCTTTAGGTTCCGCTTGACAATAGCCCAGTATTTCTCAATTGGGCGGAGCTCTGGCGTGTTGGGAGGGTTCTTGTCCTTGGGAACCACCTGCATGTTGTTGGCGGCGTACCACTCCATGGCCTTTTTACCGTAATGGCAAGATGCCAAATCCGGCCAAAACAGTACGGAACAACCGTGTTTCTTCAGGAAAGGCAGCAGACGTTTATTCAAACACTCTTTCACGTAAATGTCTTGGTTGACAGTCCCGGAAGCTATGAAAATGCTGCTTTTCAAGCCACAGGTACAGATGGCTTGCCACACCAGATATTTCTTTGCGAACTTTGACAGTTTCGTGTGCTTGAAAATATCTGCTACCTTTCCCCTTCCTTTTGCCGTATAAAACTCCTGTCCCGGAAGCTGCTTGTAGTCGGCTTTGACGTAGGTTTCGTCGTCCATTACCACGCAGTCAAACTTCGTCAGCATCGTCGTGTACAGCCTCCGGGATCGCGCTTTGGCCGTCGTATTTTGTTTATCATCGCGATTTGGAGTCACTACCTTCTTGTAAGTCGATAGTCCGGCTCGTTTTTTGGCTCGATGCACGGTTGTAGACGATACACCCAGCTTATTTGCGGCATCTCGGAGAGATAGGTTAGGGTTTCGCTTGAAACTACCGGCAACTCTCTTTGTCGTCTCAGCTGCTTCCGGTTTTCGATTTCCCCCCGATCCAGACTTCCTGGCTGTCGACAAACGTTCCCCAAACACTTTAATTACATTTGTAACGGTTGATTTGGCAACTTTTAGCGATTTTGCCAACTTTGTGTGCGAGTAGCTCGGATTTTCGCGATGCGCGAGCAAAATTTTGATACGCTGCTCTTCTTGCTTGGACGGCGTTTTGACAACTGAAGAGTGAATTCCAAAATCAAAATAGGAGCAACATTCTACACACACACCTTCAAAATGAGGGGTGTTCAGGTTTTTTTAAATGCAAAATTGAAAGAAATAGGTCAAGTTGATATTGACCAAATTTTGACCGTATCGACCTTTATATTGGAAAAGGACTCGGTCGTGTATGTCCTTAAAGATCTTTCTCCAAACTTTCAGAAGATTGGCAGCAGCACGAGTAATTTTTTCCGGTTTTGAACTGTAGCGAGAATACTGTGTCGAGAATGAAGATGGCGCGTCGTAGAACGATGCAATAGACTTCTCTGCCACCGTTAGTATTAGTAAGCAGTTTCACTAATACAATCGTTTTACTGGTTGAAAATAAGAACAACCCGTTGTCAACCTGAACATTTTGACAGTTGATCTCGTGGTTGAAAACAATAAACAAATCGATCCTATACGTACACAGAGAAAGCAAACAACTTAAAATTAAGTCTTTTTCACTCATCTTGACAGCTAAGTGCAACCACTCAAAATTGAGTTGTTCACGAAGTACATACTTTTAAGTACTTTGGAAAGACTTCGCTTTGAGTGAAATTAAACTGTTCATCGAAAAGTCACTATTGGGTAGGAGTAATCCAAAATTAAGTCTTAAATATAGATTTGTTTTATAAAAATACCAATTGCTTCTTCTTTCAACAACAAATAAGTACGCAAATTGTTTTAAAATTTAAATGATTTTATTAACACTCACTTCATACCTTCTTACAGGATGGATATGATTAAGAGGCATTATCAAATTTCCTAATGGGCAAAGTTCGCTCTGCAACATTAATGGCAACAGCTCTGCCAAACATTTATGGCCACAAGGTCGTATAGCTTGCTAGTTCACCTGAATGTTTACATGCAATAATGTTTTCTCTAAAGACAACATAAACATCACCGATTTTGAATGTCTCCGCACAGCATATAATATGCGAAGGAAAATCATGATGAGAACATTGATAATTATGAACTGCGGTCGTGTTGCTTATATTATCCTCTCTCTGTAAAAAAATATTCACCGCATCCATCAACAACCGCATCCACCGCAACAGTTCTTCCCTCAAAAATCAAAATCTGGAAAATGTTGCAAATCTTTTACTTAAACAAATTAATAATTCTTACCCGCAAGCTTTTGGTAGCTTCCCTCGTCAATTTTGTTTTTCTTTATTTGCTCCATTATTATTGTTTTAACACCAATTTACGTTTTTTTCTGAGAAATAAAAATCAATGAAAACCGATTTCTTCCGGCCGAGAATAGCACATTAATGAAAATGGCGCACAGCTCAAAATCTTCATCAAAATAAAAATAAACTCTTCATTTTGTTTTCATCACGAAAGTGAAATCACCAAAGTTACAAAGCAAGCTCTTCGATTTTTTTCAAGTTACATGTATGATGAATTTAATAAATAATTTTTGTATGGAAAGTTTAAAACATATTTATTATTTATAATACTAACCGATGGATTCTTATTGCAGTCATTGGTGCATCATTTTTTGTATTTTAATTCGTTTGTGCAATAGTATATGTAGATATTGTTTATCTAACCTTTTGTTGTTTTTTTACCGTAACTTAAAATATAAAAATATTAGTACCTGGGTAGTTAACAACATATTTCGTCATACTTTAATTGTTATGTTATATATTCTTCGTGCGTGGAGTAACGAGTATGATGTAGAAAGAGATGTTCGCTCATCACCATAAGGCACCAAACATTAATGTGCAGATTTTTGCTAGAATGATAGACATGAAGAGAATGTATTGAAAGTTCCGTCAGTGCACTGCAGGTAGGAAATCAAACCGATGCTTTTTGAAAATTGAGCGAAAGGGCATGTATCCAATGGTACTCGAACCATGGACGTCAATCTTTGCCTAACATCCCACTGCGGGGTAGGTTGTAGCAACGGAACAAGTCCGCCACTTCAACAGCCTGAATTGCACACAAACACACACACACACACACACACACACACACACACACACACACACACACACACACACACACACACACACACACACACACACACACACACATACACATACACACGCACAAGTGAAGAATGGCCTGCATCTTCACCGGAGCTCAACCCACTTTACTACTTTTTTTGGGGTTAGATGCTTCAACATATAGACCCTTCGAAAGGGCTTACTTTAGATCGATTCAAGAAACATTTGGTGGACTTTTGGGACCTGGAAATCGTGTGTGCCAGCTGCGATGGGTTTACGAAGCGTTTGCGCAAAATTATAAAGGAACATGGCGAGAGATTCGACTTCAATTAATATGGTCTATTTCTAAAACATGTATTTTCAAATGAAAAATAAATGATATGATGTGGTTGATTTGTTTTGCTGTAATCCCATTTTGTTTCAGTGACATCTATTGTGAGACACCCACATATGCAGGAAAGTTTTTGTTAGCGTTAATATAGTTTTTTTTTATCATATGGATACCAAATTAGTCTCCCGATAATTAAATCAAATAAATAAATAAATACAATTATGTGCTCGCAGGTATTGTTTGGTCATATCTCCATGTAGGGTTATCCAACCAAAATGAAATTTACACAAGTTTTTCTTAAAATATGCAGCTTTAATTTGGTGCCAACAAAACAAAAATCGGTACATAAATAGCCCAGTATGTAGTCATAGTCTGAACTGTTTGGGTACTATTATAATACGGCGTAAAATACTGTTTCCTTCATATCTCCGTAACGAAATGTCCGAATGAAATATAAATAAATAATAGTGTTCTATAGGAACAGAACTGAAATCGGTTCACAAACGGCTGAAACGCCGATGTGATATTTGGCCACCTCACCTTTGTACATGTTGCTCTTCGAGCCTTTGTAACAATTATGTGTTTCAGCTAACTGCGCGGGATTCGCTCCAATCAGAACGTGATTCATTTCACTCGTGAAGCACATTTCAAATTGATTTCTACGTTTCCATTTCATTCCAGACCTTATCCTCCAGTACTTATGCAACGTGCCACACAATCGAAAATTCTTCCTTTCTCCGACGGTGCAGGTACTCAAAAAGTAAGGCCATACAAATACATTTTGGAGTTGAAAACTCAATTTAATCTTTATTTTCGTTCAAAACAGTTCAATCGTTAAACTGGAAAACTTTTCCGCATATAAAGCAGCTATCGGATTTGAAGCAATTAGCCAGTACGCGAACAATCTTTTTACGAAACCTTGGCGGAAGGAGTACAAAGTGATCAAGGTACGCACGCGAAGAGGCATGTTTGTTGGGTTCGTAGAATTTGACCGGGTTGTTTCTTATTTCAGATGTACTCAGGATTCTATCAGCACGAAATTGCTGCCAACGTGATAGGTGCGGAAGTGCTTTTCGAACAGATGGGCTACCGAGCGATGCCAAACCAAACGTTGGTTCTAGACGGGCCAATATGTCCCGATCGGGTTACAAACGTTTCCAGGGATGCTATCACGGCTAACGTAGAGTGTCAGGTTAGAGGATCACGTTACTTGAAACCTGGAGTTGGTACATTTAAACATCCGAACACGTTTTGCTTTCAGATTATGAAGGAAATTTTTCGCGAGCTGACGGAAATGAGCCTGCCGGTAAACTGGAGTGATATCTACAGTTTTCGGGAATGCAATACAAGTATTAAATTAGAACTTCGATTATTTGCTTGACAGTTTTTTATAACATGTTTTGTTTTTACAGTGGATGTGATGCAATCCGTGCAACAGATGGCTTTGCTTATTCAGGAGAAGCACCAAAAAACACAACAAGCTAGGCGAAAAGGTATTTACAATAAGTTGTTTTGTGATCCTTATTCATACGATAACTTTTGACCACTGTAAACCGTAGTTCACTCATCCTTTCACTATTTAGATGGTGTACCTACTGGATACTTACTTTCCGTAGCTCACGTAATGATAAATCAGTGAAACTCATATCTCATTAAGCTCAACTGTTAATTTAATAACCTTGTGTCTTGCACTTTAATACATTTACACTCCTTTTGTTTAGATTTGTAATAAATAAATAACCCTTGCGTTGAATTGTTTCCCGTTGCTTGTTTTGCGTATGTATTTAGTTAACCATTCATCATAAACATCCAATCCTCTTCCTCTCCTGTAGATTATGTATCCTCAAACCATTAGTTTCTTTAGTTCGTTCAGTGAAGTGTATAACTTTTATTAAAGATTGGTGTACAATAACATAACACGTTTCTCGATCAGCTAAAAACGTGTATTTACGTTAACATTGTCCTGTTACAATTAAAACATTGAAAACTTTGAGATCTCTTTTAGGTAATTCAAGAATTTTCGAGTCATTGATGCTCGAAACTATGAACCGTTTTGATTATCTAGTAATAAGTGTTTTATTCCGGTTGGTCTCAGCTTATTTTTTTGCCATTTCTTGATTTCTTCTGTAAGAGGCATGCTGTAAAGAATACTCTCTAGGCTTGCGTTTAAATTTGTATTGTCATATGAAATCCACTTGAACCGTGCATCCTAGCTCCTTCAAATTACCCTTGCGGGATAGCTTTTTCATTTTCGCAGTAGCCAGAAACCCAACATACAATAGTGGCATGATAATGAGCACGATCAATCGATTTTTATATAAGCAATTCAACTTTGTAATGATGTGTCTTCGTAGCTTTCCGGTGAATGTTGATGGTGAATTCGACAGCAACGAAAATAATAACATACATTTTACCATTCCGATGGAACTATACGTTTTCAAAAGTCAGCTTAAAAAGCCAGAGCTGTGTTGAAATAAGTCTTATTATCAGTGCCTTAGATTTTCATAAAACATCCATGAGAAGTGAAAATGATTTTATCCCAGTGTAATGATGATGTTTACTTTCCCGGTTTTCATAGTTACCGCTGTCACTTCTATGCCAACTGAATCTTGTTTTCTGCAATGAATGAAGTCTGCTCTAAGTGCGGGTCAAAAATCTGCCGTCACTGTTGTTCTGATTATCAATCGATATACATGAATTTCATTAGACGTGATGATTTTTTATTATTAGGTGTTTTTGATTCCTTATACCGTAAGGTCGCTATCCACTGCTCATTTAACAAAGTGTCTCAACGATTCTTCGCTTAAAAGGCGATCTTGAGATAAATTTTTATTGCAATTTACTTTATGAGCAAAGCAAAACTATTGTTTTTGTAGAAAAAACATTGAAATGCAATAAATAAATGTTAATACTGAAATATATATATAAAAGTGTTACCACTTTATGGCACCATTTACCGCTCATCCAAAGTGTAATGACCCATTCACCGCTCATGAATGATCCATTCACCGCTTATACCATTTTGCGTATACAAAAATAATGAAATTTGAATTTATGATTAAAAGGTTAAATTTATTTATCGAAATACAATGTTATACATAAGCCCCAATGGCAAATTCACACATAGCGTTTTTTTTTTAGGATTTTTTGATGTAGGTTTTTCGGCCTTCAATTTTTGACTGATTTTTTTCTCTTTCTTTTTCATTTTCTGCTCCTGTTTTTTCTGCTCTCTATCTTCTCTTCTCCGAGCCTTTTCGGTTTCAATCGCCTGCTTCTCTTGCTCTTTCGCGTTAAGGTAAGCAAGAAAGGTCTGACTTGTGGCTACAGCAGGAGGACGATATGCCTGTTTAATTTGCGATACCTTCAGTGATCCCTGCGTTTGACGCGGATCTGAGAACACGTCCTCAAATATATCAGTTTGCGTAACACTTGACGTAGGCTCCAATTCATATATTTTTGGGTTGACAGTATCATGAAGGTCCATCATATCTACAGGGTTTTGAAGAGCAGGAATGCAAGATTTTCCTGCTCCAAATAAGTACGCAGTTCATCAAACCGCGCTTTAATTTGCTCCCTCGTGATAGTTGCTCGATATCGTGCTAGGATGCTGGGCTTTCGGATCGATATTCCAGGGTGACGCTTTAAAAACAGCTTCACCCATTTTTTCCCTGGGATGCCGTTTTTGAAAGGAGTAGCCGTTTTTGTAAATTTTACGAACTGTCCTACGCTGATCCGAAACTGTTTCATCGAAAAAGGAAATCCCGTTCGAGCGAGGAAATAGACCCATCCAACGATTTTCAGTTCTTCTTGAGCTGTCAACACGGACACTTTTCCGGGTTTTGAGCCAATTGGATATTTTCCCCGTAGTTTGTCCCGAAGAGTTCCAGCTGGTATTCCATATTGCAGTGCAGCTTGCCGGATGGGCACACCACATACAGCAACTTGCAAGGCATTTTGTAAGTCGGTCTCGGTATATAATTTTTTCCTTCAAATTAGATCCATTCTGCAAACAAACGAAACATCATGAGCGGTGAATTAACACATATGATGCAGATAGGGTACCATTTGCCGCTCATCATTTATTTCAATTTAGTGCTACCAAATATAATATTTTCGTAGAAAAAATACTTTGTTTACATAGTACATACCTAGTTCTTATCCGCTGATATAATTTATATCGAGAAACTACACAAACTATGCTTATATAACATAAATTTACAAAAGCTACTCTTGATCTGCCATATTAAAAACAAAGGTAACATGACGTTTAGCGGGGCGCACTCTAAGAAAAGGTTTTCTATGAAAATAATACGAAAGACACACAAAGAATACTTATTCGAATAGAAGCTATTTACATGTGGCAACATATTTTGCAAACTTTTGTTACAATAACTTACACGTTATTGAAAAGATATTCATTTTAAGATGAGATGAGCGGTGAATGGAGGTCGAGCGGTGGATGGCGACCTTACGGTACGAACATGAAACAATCTGGGCCGTCATCATCGTTCCATATGATGCAAGGAATGTTGTGCAAGAAGAACACCCTGGACTGGACTACCCTTGCATATTTTCCGGTTCCAACGGGTTATTGATATTCATTGTGGTTTATTGAATTTCATTTCTGACATTTGTTTGCATAAATGAATATAAAAGCATCAAAATCGAAGGTTCATTCTTCTGGTTACGTTTGTTGTTAAGAGTTATCATTTGATTTTTTCGTGGAAATTATAGGTAGTCAATGTTATGTTACCTGAAAATCCACGATTTTGAACCTAACGAGCATGACGTTTATCAAGACTGCTCATAATTAGCCACGGTTCCACAAGTTCTACAAAGACATACCATTACAAAGTTGACTTGTTTATAACTTACGGTGCTTGATTTCAGGACCACTGTAGCTACACTTGGGTTCAACTGACTTCCCTGGTGAGGATTAGCAATGCATTTTCAGCTATTCTCCCACAATGAGCTACATAGGTACCTCATTCTATCTCCCATGGTTTCGTTATCAAGATACATCATCCCAATAGTTACTGTCACCTTAACATAAATTCCCCAGTCGGTCGGTAGCAATTCCAGTCGGCGCCGTTGGGATTTTTTTAAGAAAGGCTGAAAGCCGCGTTAATACGAAACAACAAGAACCTTTCCATCGGCATAGGCACATAAGTATAAGAGCGAAGCTGAAACGTTTTATACTTCAACTACACGTTGTTAGCCGAAGCATGTAGACATAATTATACGCTCAATTTATGTGACTCATAATTCTGTTTATTTATTTACTATTTATTGTTCAATGTACAAGCTAACAATCAATCCTTCTATTTATCTAAACTGTTAGTAGAGCCACAAATTCTATGGTTCAGCCGTGATAAACCAAAGAGAAAGTCGAGGAAGTCACTCGATCAACGAAGACAGGTCCTTTCCAAGTGTTGAAAAATTATAATGGTTGCCTCTCAAGTAGTTCCCTTGAACAAACCTGTATTTTTCTACTAAACAAATTTAGATACTTCCAAATTTGTTATTAAATGCTCCCAAAATTATTCCGGAATGCTTTCAAGATTATTATGAGATGCTTCCGTTCATCTGGTATTTATCTCGGATGCATTTTGAATGCGTCCAGAATTGCTATGCGACTACTCTGGAAAATCCAGAAGTAATGTAAAAAAAATGTGAATGCTTCCAGGATTATACTGGAATACTTTCAGAACAGTTCTGAAAAGCGTCCGGATTAGTTCGGGGATGTTTGCAGATTAGCTTTGAAAAGCTATCAGCATTTTTTATTGAATATTTGTAATGTTTCCAGGGCTCATCTGCGATGCTTCCAGATCCAGAGTAGTTCGTGGATGCATTTAGAATTATTCTGGAATGTTTCCAAAGTAGTTCTGAGATGCTCCAGAGTTGTTCTGGGTGAGATGCATCTGAGCGTTTTTAGGTGCAATCAGCCAAACAAAATCATAATCTTCCATGACCTCCGAATTCAATGAAAATTAGCACATGGGTTTGGTATTCATGAAGCCAAGTAAAGTTATGTTACACGGCGTAGATGGCGCTCGTGAAAAATGTATTTTTTTTGAGCTGTCTAAGGAAAGTATTTGGTGATAAAAAGAGCAGAAAATCGTCGATAAAGACGATACTTACTAATTCCATACACTGATATAGTCTTTCTTTGTATTCTCCGATACGCGGGGTAACGATCTGTGATGATGTTGTTTTGAGAAGGAAATAATTTCTCATCAAGTTGTTAAGAGAAAGTATTGATAGTTCCGTTAGCGCACGGCAGGCTGTGAAAATTGAATAGAAGTAGTTTGAAATTGAGCGAAGGGCATTGTGAGGCAGTATTTCGAAACAGGCACACAATCTTTTGCCAAGCATCCCCATGCGGAGTAGGTCAAGGCAGGAACGAATGCACCACCTTAACTGGCAAAAGAATGTGCGCTTGATCGTGCTCATATACTACCGATAGCTTAAATGGTTCTAACGAACTGTATATTCGCACTCCCAAATCCCCTTCATCTCCCGCTCATTTGGGTTTATATTTGGCATACGACTTCTGCTTTACCCAACATCCACTCGTCGTCTATGACTTATAGACCTCGGAGGGAAAAGGCGGAAAGCGTTGTATGTACTGATCCCCACCAGTACAGTTAATGGAAAACCCCATTACGGTCTTTCTACACTGATATATTTTTGATTTTTAGTTATGATATTATTTCCGCCTTTCCCCTCCGAGGTCTATAAGTCATAATCATGCTCCAGCAGAGCAAACGATTCTTGAAAATTGATCCCGTATGTCATTAACCTCACTTTAGCTATACTTCGATTCCTCAATAGGAAATCATGTTTTTCAAATTGATAAAAAAAAGTTTTGGCTCAAGAGTAATTTTTCAAAAAGGCGTATTTGTTTTCATATGTGAAATCTCTAAAATATGATTGTAAAAAAATGGTTTCAAAAAAAAATTGAAATTAAATATAAAAGTGGTGTATTGACTTTTTTTCTGACAACTTCTTAAATCATACGGAGACTATTACGACTAGCTTATGGAAAATGGGATATTTCCAAGACATTTTTTTGCATTTCAATTATCTTTTAGGCGGCTTAATTGGGAAAGTTTTTCCTCAAAAGTATTTGGACCTGAAATGACCTAGAGGATAATATTATATTATTTTGATAATCTATTTGCTAAGAAAACCTCAAAACGTAAAAAACCATGATTTTTATTTTTTTTTATTTTTCTATTTCAAGTAGCTTCTGTAGTTCTACTATTCTTCGTATGACTCAAGATTATTTTTTGTAAAAAAAAGATTTTTTTTTTTATTGGATTATCTGCAACTTTTTCTCTGGCACAATTGCATTATAATCAACGGTCTTCGAGTCATGATATTTTGAAGATTACACGTATAAAACCACAAGCGCCACATTGAAAAATTAATCGCGAGGGAAATAACTTCCAGAGTAGTTTTAATATGCTTCCAGGATTGTTCAGGGATGCTTTCAGTAATGTTCTGACATAATTCCAGCGTAATTCAGAGGTTCGTTTGAATTGTGCTGAAATGATTCCAGATGTTCTTCGATGCTGCCAATGTAGTTCTGAATGCTACACTGATAGTAAACTTTGGGATTCCGTCCTTTTTAAAAGCGAGCCAAAGTCAGCACAGAGAACTGCCATCTAGGCTCGAACATTCTTTGCTTAATTTATTGTGTAATTTTTTAAAGCAAACCGTTGGAACATCAGCACTGCCTAGTCTAGGTTTCACCGAACTAAAATTGATAACGAAAAAGAAAGCTTTAGGCACACAGGTGGTACCATCAACATACGATTCACCAAAACTAACGAAAACGAGCTGTAATTTTAAATTATCCGTTACAGAAATTTACATACGGAGAGCACTCCAGCTTGGATGTCTGTTCTCTGCGGCCATATGTCTGTAAGATTTTTAAAGATATTATTATTAGCAATAGAAATTAAAGATTTATACCAAAACTGATAAATTAGGACTTCTTAGCTTTAAAATGTTTGTCAAACTATACTATAGTCATACTATAGGCATTTGTCATGCTGTAATACTGCTAGTAAATCCAATTATTATTGTTCTTCGGCGACATAATGCATTAACTTTAAATGTATTGTTCGTAATGTTAGTGTAAATACAGAGTAAAACTTTGGAATTTTGTTTTTGCCTTACTCATTTGCTGCAGTGCTGATTGGGGATTTTTACTGTTGCAAAAGTTTGTCTATGGAAGTTCTAGGCTATCTGAACCAACCTGATTGGAGAATTCCATGAAAATTTTCTTATTATTCTAGTAGCTATAAACCAGGCCGAGTATCCTCAATCATCTCAGAGTTTACATCATATGATCTACTAGATCAACCATTGCTTACAACAGTTGATAACATAAAGACGCTATCAAGTCACCGATTTTAAATAAACATCTTTCCCATAGTGTAGTTCCTTTTCATGCTTCATCATAGTTTAGAGTTTTCTGCATGCATTTTTAAAACGCATCATTTCGAAAAAAAAAGACATTTCGCCAGTGAAGAATAGTCGAGCCGAATGTATAGGTTGTTTTTTTTTCTTTCTTTCATTCGCTACTCTTAGAATCGTATAGCAGTACGCTAGTGCCAGCAGTTAGCTCTTGCAACTCTTGCAATCCGTATCAGTTTCATCCACATATGCAACAGCAACAGCAACATCAGCAGCAGCAGCAGCCGCCGGCTCCTCAGCCACCTCCCTTGGCAGTTCACCCACAACAAGCTCACCCTTCGATGCCCTTCTGTGGCCCGCAATCCTTATATAACTCCGTTCCCTGTAGTATGCATAATCAACCTTCAGGCCTTGCTTACGGTTATCATCATCAAAATAGTTACCCAACTTACCTACCGACCTCTCCATCCCAACCCCACGCTCCTCACGCTTCGAATCAATGCTCTGTGATCCCGCCACACCCACCGCCTCCGCTTGGAGTGATACCACATTCTAAGTCGTTGGACCATTATCAAGAATCTGCCGAAGCTATGTACAACCTGACCGGTTGCATGCAACGGCATTCAATTGATCAGGCCTTTGATTATGCTGCAGTTTCGTCGGCATCGCACTATGGCGGACCGATGGGAATGGGTCCTCCGACCGGAGCCTACGATGCTATTGACAGCTACATGCCGTATAACCATCTTTACAACGTTCCTGGGACCCGGTTTCCATTACCCTTCAATCTAGCTTCAAACATAGGACCATGTATGAACGGAATACCAGGGAAGCCAAACGGAAATGATCAATTCTATCAACCCAGTATTAATGGTTACCAGCCGATGCCACCATATTATCACCATCGAAGCAGCAGTAATGGTCAAATATATAGTCAGCAAGCGCAACCCCAGAGACATGCCGCTGAAATCTATATGAACCACGGTTTCGACCACGTCAGTTCTCAAACTCCTACATCTATTCTGAGCAAAAAGAAGACTTCCTACGATGATTACGATGTTCCTTCGGTGAGGCATAGTGGTGACTCCAAAAATCCTGGAGACCTTATCTACATTGACTCCCGAGAAGAAGCGACGAAAGAACGAAAGAAATCCGACCGATGCAACAAGGGTACAGATTTGCTGGTGGACTACGAATGTGATATGCTTCCCGAATCGTTAGCCGAACGAAATCAACTTCAACATCAACAACAACTGCATCAGCAGCAGCATCGTCACCCCTCCTTACACCATCAGACATCACGAAACTCACGGCAATCTGATTTTGATAGCTATGAAGACGAACAACTGCAATCCGGAGCTAATGTACGCGCTACAAATGTGAACAAGCGTATATCCACTAAAAATCAGGACGGCATTGGCTCGTATGAGCAGTGGAACTACGTGTTCCAAAATTTGGAGAAACAGGGATATACGAAGGATTTGGGCGAAAGAGGTGATTTCCTAGTGGACGTCGACGGAGAAGAGTTCCCCGAAGGTAACACCAGCAGGGGCAGTACATTGAAACGCAGCAGCAACGATAAATTGAAGGCGATGAAGGCTAAATCTGCGGATAAGGTGGATGGCATACGTATGTTGTCGGCCAAGCAAAGCCCATCAACCAAGCACGAACGGGACAACGAAAGGAACGAAATTGTAGCACGAACTGCTCAAAAACCCACCACAGTACAAAAAATGACAAAACCGTCTAGTAACACTCAGGCAGACAATATCCAAAAAGCCAATCACTCCAGCAATCTAACTAACAGCAGTGTTAACTACGGTGGGACAATCAGTAGACGAAACTCCATGTCTCGCAAAGTTTCGACCTCTACTAAAGAGAACGGCACTTTAGCACACGCCTCAACTAGTAACAATACATCTGGTGGTGGAATCCTGGTCAACCACAACAACTCAAGCTATACGTCGTCTTCTGCTTCGGGTAAAAAGAAAACTGCCAGTTTCGACACTGCAGCAGCAACCATCATCAATCCAGAGGACGATCGACGCACCAGCAATGGCTGTACGAGTCGCAGCGAATGGAATTGTGAATTTTGCACTTTTTTGAATCCCGAATCTAGGCGCATTTGTGAAATGTGTTCCAAGAGTCGGGACTTTAATGTGAACAACGGTGGAGCAACGACAGCGACCAGCAATGGGACAGCAACCTGTGTTTAATAGGATAATATTGTGATCACACCTGAGAAAGAATCCGAAATTAAAATTAAAAAAAATCGACAATGCAATGGTTATCATTTGCCGACAGAGGAAAATTAATAATTCGACCATCTTACAGGTCACCTAACTAGTCAGAAATCAAGAAATATATGAAACTTATAAAATATATATTAAAATTGTTATACATTACACTATTTTTAGATTACCTAAGACAGGAGAATCTAATGTCTAACATTTGTAGCAATTTCTAAAACTAACTAAAATGAAAGCTCATGTTTCCCAGATTATAAAAATTTTAATAAAATAACTTTTCTTTGTTTGCTGTTGACAAATGAAAACCAATCAGCCTTGAAAAAATCCGAAATCCTACGCAAATTAAATCTGGGCCATAATTAATCCGAAAAAATGGGTTCTTTTTAAGAGGTATACTTCCGCTCATTGAAAGCACACAGTTGCTTATAGAAAATGTCTTCTCTTCAAAGGGTAGGTATATGGTATATGTATAATGACTTCGATCCGAATCTGCTAATGGCCAGCAACCACCATCTATCTCGATTCCTTCAAATCATGCACAGTTTTCCCGAACACTGGTCTCCACAAACATATTGACTTCATACCTAATTAGAAAACTCACCTCACTAGGTAGTTCATTTTTTAAAAACAAAGAATAAACTGAAACGCATTTTCAAACTATCACTATTCAATAATAAACCTGTTTCAGTTTCTGATTCACATAAAGGGTTAGTTTAAATTTTACTAGTTTTTCAATTACAATCTTTCTAGTAATACTTCGTGTCAACACTTGCTAATATATGTATGCTAATCCACAATGACGAAAAACATTGGCAAGCAATTCAGAAAGAAGCTTTTGTTTTCGAGATATGTCCTGCTTTTAGGCTATGTAGCCCGCAAATCGTTCGCAGCCTTCCTTAAACGTTACACACAATAAAAACACGTGCATCCCTTCGTGAACTCGCTCCCTTTCAATTTTACCATCCAACTACGTTCAGCACATGTTATTTCGAAACAATCTTACATTGAGTAACCTAGTGTCTCCACTAGCATATTTTGATTGAACTGACATTTCTGCCACTCTCAAAGAAAACGGAAAGTGAAGACACAAATGTTAGCTGTCAACCCGGTGTCTCCACCAGCACTATCTATCTTAACATATGGCAAACAACCTGACATTTTTTCGATGCTGGGCTTAGCTCGAACAGATTTGTTAAGACATCAAGTTTGCCAGCATAGGTATCCACTGACGATCAGATAACTGCGGCTACGAACAACGTTCCTCTGCATGGCCACTCGTTTGGTCACCAACAGCAACTGTAAGCAGACGATCAGTGAGGTAGGAGCTAAACCATTCTAAGAGACTTCCATTTACTCCAAGCTTATGTAGTTTTGCGATAGCGATATCATGGTTGAGCTTGTCAAATGCTGCTAAAAGGTCTGTATAGATGACGTCCGTTTGCGCCCTTTCTGCCATATTTTCCGTAATAAGCGAAGTAAGACACAAATGACTAGTGGTAGTGGAACGGCCGACCATGAACCCGTGTTGATCTTCACTTAAGTATTGCTTGCTATGGGAGAAGAGGGTCTATTATATCTAGCTTAAATAGTTTGGATACCGCGCTCAAAGACGAAATGCCTTGGTAATTATCCATATCTCGTTTGGTTCCTATCTTGTGAACTGGAAACAAGTGAGTCATTTATGGCCGCTTCTTGCTGTACTTCAATGATGTGAACCAAGCCCTCTTAGGCCCCCGTCTTTCGTATGCCGATGACCTGCTGATCTTTTTACGAATCCAGTCTATCAACGATTGTCACCTCCTACAACAGCAGCTACAAATCTTTGCTCACTGGTGCAAACCTCAACCGTATGGTGGTTAATTCGGAGAAGTGTTCGGTGATCACTTTCTCTAGAAAAAAGGAGCCAATTCTCTTCGACTATATGCTTCAAGGCACGGTTGTTCCTGCATCGACGCTCCCCTCGTACGAGCACCAACTATTTTCAGTGATGCTCACTTCTGGTAGATTTTTATTATTTTTTTATTAAGAGAGACACCGCGGCAAGCATATCCGCCATCTTATTTTTAGTTCAGTTGGAAGCAATTTTCATAGAAGAATAAACGTGTTTGCTTTGCTTGAGAAACTAAGTTCCTTTTATTTTATTCCCGGAAAAGGTGGCAGTCCAAGTCGGAATTGAGAACGAAATCTACAGTCCATTCGTATCGAAACATTTGGACCTTCGATCCGAATAATGTCGGACCTACAGCAGCTGTTAAGCCGACGGAACATCCTGTTGGCTCAGATGCGCGGAGAGCTTTCAGTCGCAGACGCTATCAAGGAGTGGAGTCCCTCCTTAAGTGAGGTTAGGGACCGACTGAACCAGCTAAAGGAGCTTGCTGCCAGCTTTCGGGAGACACAAACCCACATCGAGGAGAAGCAGGATAATCCCGAGGCCATCAGTCTGTCCACAACGTTCGCGAAGAGTTTTTCGATATGTTTTACCGAGTGAAGGATATTTTCGAAGGATACCTTGACGTCGACGATGGTAAAAAGGATTGTCTACCAGCCAACAAAGCTTGACCGGAATGAGCGATTGGAAGGAAGCGCTGCACCTGCTGTTCGAGACACAACGGAAACTAATGCTGGATCAGGCAATGACCACAAAACCCGGCAAAACTCCCGGCGTAAATCAGGTGTCGAATTGTTCACCCCAATTGAACGTTCGACAACCCGCAATCACCATCCAACCGTTCGCTGGAGACCGAAAACAGTGGATGTTATTCAAAGATATTGACGTTTCAACGATCCACAATCGACATGAGATCTCGGATGCATTAAAAATGCAATACTTGTTTTCGTACCTCGATGGAGAGATTGGTAAGCAAATTCACCATTTCTGGTGCAAATTATCACAACGCTTGGAGCACCCTAACCGACCAGTTCGACAAGAAGCGCTACACAGTGTTTTCGTTGGTGCATGAGTTCATGGCACAATACCCAGTAACACAAGCTACATCGCAGTCGCTGGGAAAACTGGTTACAATGTCCGACGAAATCATCCAGCAGTTGGATGCACTGAGAGAGGAGTACACCAGCAGAGATCCATGGCTGATTCATGTTATGCTGGAAAAGTTGGACAAGAATACGAGAACAAGCTGGTCTCAGGAAGTCGTCGAAACTGAGGAACCCACTTTCGACGATATGCTGCGGTTCCTAAAGAAGCGTTGGGAGGTGCTGGAAACATGTTCGGCGTTTTCGAAGAAACCAGCGAGTGATATAAAGAAGGAGACGACTAAACAGGTGCCAACGAAGCTTAAAACGCTGCATACAACTGTGGAAAAAAAAGTGCGCGAAGTGCTCCAGTGAGCACAATACGTATCAGTGTGAAGAATTTGAGAACATGAGTGTGAACGACAGGCGTGAACTTGTTCAGAAGGCCAGACTGTGTTTTAATTGCCTAAGGCCGTCACATTCAGTGAAGTCGTGTTCTTCCAAATCGATGTGCCATGAGTGTAAACAGCGGCACCACAAGTTGCTTTGTCCTGTAGTGAAGAAGCCTGAAAAAGTAGAAGAAGAAGTAAAAGTAATGAATGTTGCGGCGCCGGAAGTCCCTGCCAAGGAAGATGATACAGTCGTTGCTTTCTCTTGCGTTGCTTCCTACAGCGGTAGTTAAAGTGCAGCATGCGGACGGTAGTTTTGTTTTGGCCAGAGTCCTGATCGATTCTGGTTCGCAAGCGTCATTAGTTAGCGAAGCCTGTGTCCGAACGTTGAAGCTACGACGACGGAACGGGAAAATCGTTGTCAACGGACTTGGTCAACAGGAAATAGGACCAACGCGTTGTTGGTTACACTGCGCTTGGCAATGACGTCGTAGTCTTGACCACCGAGGCTTTCGTTCTTGGAAAACTGACCTCAGCAATCCCATCCCAGCGTTTCAACCCTGACAACATGAAGTTTTTCGATAATCTGGACGAACTGGCGGACCCAAAGTTCAACCAACCGGGTACCTCGAAGGAGGACAAGTCAAAGACGCAGTCAACTTCTCGCCACTTAGTGGCAATACCAAACGACAAATAATTTCGGACTCAGCCAGGCTGTTTGATCCGTTCGGCTGGTTGGCTCCAGTAAGTGTGAAGATCAAGATTCTCTACCAGCATCTCTGGGTCACTGACGTCGCCTGGGATGATCCTTTGCCGCCTGTCGTCGAAGGTGAATGGGAAGCGGTGAAACAAAGCTTATCAAAACTTGAAGCCATCAGAATACCACGATGTATCTTTCCTAATCGCGGTAGAATTCAACTCCACAGATTTTCTGACGCCTCCGAGCAGGCGTATGCAGCTGTGGTCTACGCGAGGACGATTGACGAACAAGGCAACGCGTCGGTGGTCCTGGTTGCTGCTAAATCAAGGGTACCCGAGTAACACATCTTCATGATTTAATGTTGAATAAGCTTCAATATAACCAAATCTGGTCTTATAAAAGTATTTTCAACCATTATAAAACTTGTGTGTTGCTTGGGTAGCACCTATCATCAAGTCTCGCTACTCCGCCTGGAGCTGAATGGTGCACATCTTTGATGGACCTAATGCGCCAAATCACCGAAGCCCTGCCGCACGTACAGATCGACCATTAGGCTTGGACTGATTCAAGCATTGTGCTTCAGTGGTTGGCAGCTCATCCTCGTAAGTGGAAAACTTTTGTGGCCAACAGGATAGCTGCCATTTTGGAGTACCTACCACGTACTTGCTGGCGTCATGTTGCTAGCAAGGACAACCCCGCAGATCTAGCATCATTTTTTTTTTTTCTTTATTAAAGAGACTTTTAGCCTCCTGGGCTAGTTCGTCTCTTACGATCTAGCATCACGTGGTCTCTCACCGGTCGAATTGGTTGACAATCATGTGTGGTTCGAAGGTACACCGTGGTTAAAGAAGGACGAATCAACCTGGATTCAAGATTTACCACTGCAAGCAGTCGATGAAGATGTAATGGAAGTCAAGCGTATCAAGTCTCTACACACAGCAGCGACGACGTCAGCTACCAACTACAAGGTTGAGAAGCAGCTTATCGACAAATATTCCAGTTTTTCATTAATGGTTCGCACGTTGACTTGTGTGCATCGTGCCATTCACAACTTCAAATCAACAGTGCACCGTCTCGACAACTTCAAATCAACAGTGCACCGGTAGGCGGTCCATAGGTGAGCTGACTTCGGATAAGCTCCATCGAGCAACGATTCAACTACTACAAGCCATACAGCGCGACAAGTACGAACAGGAAATGGAGGTACTACGAAAAGGTAAATCATTGCAGTCTAAGCACATCCTATCAGCTCTGCATCCCTTTCTGGACGCCGATGGCACTATGCGTGTGGGTGGCCGTCTGCAGAACTTGGTCCAACCATACGATGTGAAACACCTCATTACTTTACCACAAAAACATCGAGTAACGGAGCTACTAGTGCGTGATATACACGTGCGCGATCTACATACTGGGTCAGCCCTTCTGGCAGCAACACTTCGTCAAAACTATTGGAGAGTTGGTTGTAAAGAGAAACACGTTTTAACGTTCTAATGGTGGTTTATTAACTGAACTTACTCGAGTAGTAGTAGTAGTAAAATATGCTTTTATTTATCAGTTTTTTTGTCGTATAAACTAATTTAACAGATTAAGTGTTTCAGCCCAATGGGCTCTTCAGCTTTGTTAATGAATTGTTTGTGTTTGGTGTTTTTAGTGTGTTTATGTTTAACATGAAATTGTCAGTGCGGCCCTTGGGGCATTGTTTGTTAAAATTTGATAACCTACCTAATCTACAACTAAAACTACAATTTGAAAATCCTAGGGGTGGGGAACCAGATTCCGAATGATCTGGTGATCCGATGTTAGGCAGCGTGCCCTGTACCGATTGATAGACTCACTAAAGCGATCGTCGAGCATTTTTATCTCGGCCAGACGGTGGACCTCAGATGTTCTTGTCCTCGGAGGGGTGTTCAGGATCATCCTGAGGAACTTGTTTTGTACTCTCTGAAGTTTCAGGAGATGTGTTTTTGCACAACTCTCCCAGACTGGCATGCCGTACTCAATGACTGGAAGTATGATTTGTTTGTAGACAGCAAGCTTATTTTTAAGGGATAATGTAGACCTTCTGTTGATCAATGGGTACAGTAGTTTCAACAGAGTATTACATTTTGTGACAGTTTTGTCAACCTGATTCCTGAAAATAAGCTTGCTGTCTAGAGTGACACCAAGATAGACAGCTGATTTGGTCCATTCCACCGTTGTGTTGTTCAGGCTTATTTTACAATCCTCAGGCGGGACAAGTCTGGGAGAATTAGAATGTGGAAACAGGATGACCTGGGTCTTCGCTGCGTTGATACAAATCTTCCATTCAGTGAAGTATTCTGACAGAACATTCAGGCTTCGCTGCAGTTTCGCGGCAAGCGCTCTTATTACCCTACCATTGTGGACGACTGCGGTATCATCGGCGAACAACGACAGAGATCCATTTTCAGGGAGCGGGGGTATATCCGAGGTGAATAGATTGAACAGAAGTGGACCTAATATACTTCCCTGCGGAACACCGGCGGAGATCTCCTGACTACCGGAAACTGCACCATGCAACGAAACATGGAATGTCCTGTCAGAGAGATAATTTTTAATAATCTTCACCAGGAAGATTGGAAGATTGTATCGCTTGAGCTTGTACACCAAGCCATCATGCCACACATTATCGAAGGCCTTCTCGATATCGAGAAGGGCCATAGCGGATGTTTTCGAAACAGACTTGTTCCGCCTGAGGATGTTCATGACTCGATTAAGTTGATGGACTGTTGAGCGACCATGACGGAAACCGAACTGCTCATCCAACAGGATATTGAGCTCGTCAGCAGATGGTAGAAGCCGACGGTGGATCGCTTTCTCAAACAGTTTAGATAGACCTGAGAGAAGGCTGATTGGCCTGTAGCTTCTGGAACATGAAGGATCTTTCCCAGGTTTCCGAATGGGGATGACTTTGGCTGACTTCCAGCACGATGGGAAGTAGCCAAGACGGAGGCATTGGTTAAACACCACCACCAGATGGTTGTTGAACTGGGGGCTCAATTGCTTGAGCTCCAAGTTCATGATGTTGTCGAAGCCTGGGGCCTTCATGTTCTTAGAGGTCTTGATATAAGTCAACAATTCGTCAGCTGAGATCTCCAAATCTTCGGAGAAGTCGTTAGGACTTTGGTCGATGTTAGTTATAAGCGCGCTAACGGCAGCTTCGTGTGGACTGACGATGTTTTGACCGAGATTGTGGGAGCTGACAAAGTGTTGACTTATCTCATCAGCCTTCTCAGCAGGTGTTATCAACCGATCCCTAGAGTCATTGACGTCTAGTGGGATCAACGGTGGAATGGGCCTTGGCTTAGTTTTTAAAATTTTTGTTATCTTCCAGAACGGCTTAGCACAATCTGGGAGAGAGCGAATTTTTTCCGCGAAATCATTATTTCTAAGGTCCACCATTCTGGCCTTAATCATTTTGGTCACTCGATTACAGTGACGTTTGAGCGTTGGCAAACCAGTTCGTTGGTATTGCCTTCGAATGGCGTTTCGCAATTGTATTAAATCTTTAGTGGGTCTATCAATGGTCACAGAGTCACTCACCTGATCTATCACCGGTACATGTTGCTCCCGGGCATGGGAGATCGCTTGCTCGATGCTCTGCAGCTGTCGTTCGATGTCATCAACCGAATCAAGGTGCATGTCAAAATCGATGTTGTCGTCAACGTGTTGTCGGAACCTCTCCCAACTGGCGCGATGGTAGTTCCGTCTGGTGATTCGATGCCGGTTGACCGAGGAGCCAACTTTGGCCACCACCGGATAGTGGTCCGAGCTGAGCTCCTGGTGTACGATCGGCTGGGCGATGTTGTTCCCCATGTTGGTGAGGAAGATGTCGATTGTCGAATGGACCCCGGATCTGCTCAACCGGGTGGGAGTATCCGGGCCCAGGACGGTGTAATGTCCCTCTTCTAGGTCTTCCTGCAGAATTATTCCGTTCCGATTCCGGCGGGTGCTCCCCCAGGCTTCGTGTTTCGCATTTAGGTCGCCGGCGATGATGAACTGCCCCTGCCTCCGAGTTAGCTTACGGATGTCGTTTCGTAGGGCCGTTGTTGTTCCGTTGTTGGTACTGGCTTGCTTGGGACAATAGGCCGCGATGATGGTGATTGGGCCGACAGCAGTTTCGACCTCGACTCCGATGGCTTCGATGGACTGCAGCTGAAAGCTCGGAAGCAGATGGCAGTTGATGTTGTAGCGCAGGGCGATCGCGACTCCTCCTCCACTAGGGCCGCTACGATCAAGTCGCACAATCCGGTATCCTGGGATAATAACGGTGAGTTCGGGCTTGAGATGTGTCTCGGTGACGATGGCGATGTCGATGGCCTTCCTGTTAAGGAAGTCACCGAGCTCAACGGTTTTGTTCCGGATGGAACAAGCATTCCAATTTACGATGTTGATGGAGCGATTATGGTCCATATTTGAAAATGAACGTCATCGTCACGGATGTGGCGGCTTTGAGCTGTTCTTCCTTGGAGCGGCAGGAACGTAGTTGGCGATAGAGCTCTTGCACGAACTCGACCATTTGCTCCGAGTCGTAGAGCTGTCGATCGACGGGTGATTGCGTGGTGGTACTGCGATTCGGATTGCCCCAGCCGGGAGGAGGAGTCGGGTTGGGGGCGGCGGCGGCGGCTGCCGCGAAACGATGATGAACGGAAGCTGACGGGCGGTTTGCTTGGCGGTGATTTAATGGGATCGGTGGTAGGTTTGGCACCTGATACCGAAGCGACGGGAAATTCTCCTCGTTCATCGGAGGTGGTGGACGGCGTTGAGCAGGCCGAGACTTGGTGGACGCCTTTTTTCGGATAGCCAAAAATTCAGCACGTTTTGGACAGGTTCGATTGCAGCTCTCATGGTTACCGCCACAATTTGCGCACTTCAGTAGCGCACCTTCTTCCATCGGGGCACAATCGTTGGTACTATGGGCTCCAGCACACTTGCCACATCGTGGTTTCATGTGGCAGTTTCGAGTTCCATGTCCAAACGCAAGGCAGTTGCCACATTGCGTTACGTCGTGCTGTCTCGGACGATACCGGTCCCACTCGACGATGACGTCGAAAAGGGCCCGTGTTTTCATCAGCTCCGCCATCGTGACGGATCCCTTCACAAGGTGGACCAGATAGAGTTGGTCCCGGTAGTTACCGTGTTGCTGGCGCCTGATGGGAAACACCTTCTGAGGCTTTAGTCCCGCCGCTTGCAGCTCTGCGAAGATTGACTCCGGTGTGAGTTCTGGAAGGCCACGCAGAATCACCTTCAATGGCTTGCTTCCGGGCGCGTCGTGAGTGTAAAACTCGTGTTTTTTCGCGACTAGGTGAGCGCCGACAGCACGGTAGTCAGCCTCCGTCGAGCACATAATTTTGGTTCCATTACTGCACAGCTTGTACAGCGGATGGATTTTGATAGCTGCAAGCTCGGTCCTGAGTGCAGCAATGTCCTTTGACGTCGTGAAGAGCGGGGGAACCTTCACCTTCTTCGGCACCTCCTGGATCGGAAGCACGGCGAATTGATTGCTCGCTAGTAGACGAGCGTTGCGATCCACTGGATCAGCGTCATCGTGGCGCAGCCGCTTGGAGCTGCCTGGTTGCGGTAATGTTTCGGGAGCGGATGTCGCCGTTGGTCGATTTTTTCGACCCATTGCCACAGCAATAGGTCGAGCGGGAAATGTTTCCGAACTTTGAAGCACTTTTTTCTGCTTTGCCACCACCAAAAGATGAGCAAGCGCAGGCGATAGGTTGTGAACCGAACACGCAATCGCGAGAAAGCGGGCGAGGGGAAAAAACGGGAGAAAAAACTTTTACTGCGAGGGTGCGAAAAACACGACCGATCGTGTCGCTTGGTAAAACTGAACTTACTCGAATGATACAGGTGGTATTTATATGGTTATGGTTTCTATACAGTTGTTATTTACTATTCCATAGTAACCGGCGTTGCTATGGTGTTGTTGTATATAACACATGTGGCAAGCAATTAACTTACATACTAATCAAGGGTTGCTGTGATTGTCAACACCCCCTCTCAGTTATTTGCTTCTAAACCTAACTTGTTTCTTAAAGCGACAAATGTTGGACCAGGTAGGGACTTCGTGAGGATGTCTGCTTGTTGCTTCTGAGTCGGAATGTAAATCAATTTGATCTTACCATCTGCAACTGCATTACGGATGAAATGGTACTTTACGTCAATGTGTTTGACTCGCCTCGTTTCTTCACGTTCCGCCATCGCAATTGCCCCTTGGTTGTCTTCATATACTGGTACGGGAAACTGCAGTGCATCTCGTTGAAGATCGTTTATCAATCCAGTTAACCAAATCGTCTCACTTACGCAGGAACTTATGGCAACGTATTCGGCTTCGGTAGAAGACATTGCCACAGTTGTTTGTTTCTTGGACGACCAGGCAACAATGTTTCCGTGAACCTTCAGCAAAATCCAGAAACACATTTGCGGTCGGATTCATCGCTTGCAAAGTCTGCATCTACGTACGCAGCTACTGTTGATTCCTTTGGATTTCTTCTATAAACTAATGCCATATTTTTCGTTGCTTGTAGATATCGTAGCACCCGTTTTGCATGCTTCCAATGTTCTTCTCCAGCTGCGTCCTGGAACCTTGCCAAGTATCCAACGACAAAACACAGATCCGGTCGAGAACCCATCATGATGTACATGAGGTTACCGATGAGCTCACGGTAGGGGTGCATGCAATTTTCATTTGCTCGCTTCAATTGTAGTTTCGGTTCGGCTGGCGTCTTAGCAGGATTGCAATTTTCCATGCCAAAACGAAAAATTACCTTTTCGATTTGTGCTGTCTGGGATAGCTTTGTCACTCCATTGTCCAAGTCCCTTTCGATTTTGATTCCAAGGAAGTGTTGTAACTGCTTCATGTCCGTCATCTCAAATTCGTGCATCAGCTTCATCTTAATATGTTCGATGTTGGCCTCATTTTCAGCAGCGATCAGAAGGTCATCTACGTATACCACAATGTATACCGTGTCACTTTTACAGGTTCGAACATACAGGCAATAGTCGTGTTTCGATCGCGAAAACCCTAAGGTGGTCAGGAACTCGTTGAAATGGCTGTTCCAGCATCTGGGTGACTGTTTTAGACCGTAAAGAGAGCGATGTAGCAAACACACTTCATCAGAACTTAGTGCTACCCCCTCTGGACACTGCATGTACACCTTTTCGTTTAGTTTTCCATGCAGAAAGGCGGTCTTCACATCTAGCTGGTGAATCTTCATCCCATTCGTCGTTGCTAGTGACAATAGAGTTCGAATCGTAGGCAACCGTGCCACAGGTGCATACGTCTCCTTGTAGTCCACGTGTCTCTTTTGCGCGTAGCCTTTGGCTACCACCCTCGCCTTGTAGCGCATAGGCCGCCCGTCAGCATCCGACTTCAAGTTGAATACCCATTTGCATGGTACGGGTCGTACCGCAACGGGTCGTTTAACCACGGTCCAAGTTTGGTTTTTCTGCAGCGCCTTCAGTTCGTCTTGGATCGCTTGCCTCCACTCAGGCTCATTCGCATGACCAACTACATCGGTGTAACATTCGGGAACCTGTACGGAATTTACACCAGCAGAAAGGGCTCTATATGGAATAAAATCAGAGAACCAACCTGGTGTCCTGCACTCCCGACCACTAGACCTTGGATTATCAACATTAGATGTGTTCCTTTCTGGTTGTGGTGGGAGTGCCGTTGCGCTTTCCTCGTCGTTTTCGTCTTCTCCGGCAGTGGAATACCCATCGAAATCACCAGCATCATCCTGGACGTCTTCATTTTGGTCTTCCGGTAGCTGTACTTTATTTTCCTCCTGTTGCTCGGGAATCGGTGATATGTTCTCCGGAATAACAAGTCGATGATCAATGCTTTCACTTGATGACTTGAACGGGAATGCTGCTTCGTTGAATCGGACATCGCGAGCCACAAACATTTTCCGCGATTCCTGATCCCATAGACGATATCCTGTTGGTGCGTATCCGAGCATAATGCACTTTCGTCCGGTTGGATCCAGCTTACCTCTCTTCTACTTCGGTACCCAGGAGAATGCTTGGCACCCGAACACTCTCAGCTTGGTGACATCCGGCTTCTCTCCATGCCAACGTTCCGCAGGTGTTTGGTTACCTTTAATTGCTTCCGTCGGGCTTCTGTTGGTAACGTATACTGCATTCAAGACCGCTTCTCCCCAGAGATATTTCGGTGCACCTGATTCCGTCAGCATTGCTCTTATTTTTTCGACTATGGTGCGGTTGAATCGTTCTGCCACGCCATTTTGTTGCGGGGTGTATCCCACCGTTGACTCAACCTGCATTCCTTTTTTTATCGTAGTAAGCCAGCTGCTCCTTAGAAAAATACTCACGGCCGAGATCGCATCGTAGGGTTGCTATTTTCGTTCCAAATTTAGCCGTCGCCATTGCTTCGTAGACCTTGAAATAATCGAATACCTGATCTTTTTTCTTCAACAGATAAACGACTCCGAAGTGGGTATAGTCGTCTACGAACGATAGAAAATAGCGATAACCATCGCATGTTCCCGGGGTGATTTGCCCACACACGTCCGTGTGCACACGTTCTAGGGGTCTTCGTGTCTGCGGTCTCGTTTTATTGAACGGTAGTCTTACCATGTTAGCTTCAGCGCATATATCGCAAAATTGAGCATTGCCATGCACATCGTTCAATCCATCTACCATCTTGGAATTCTTCAGTTTGAGCACATTTTTAAAGCTGAGGTGCCCATACCGCTTATGCCAAAGTTGCAGTTTCTCGTTGTTATCTACCGCCAATGCTGATCCATTGGGTAAACGGTTCATTCGTAAGAAGAATATATTACCCTTCATTTTTGCAATGCCTATGGTTTCACCGTCCTTTGTCAAGATGGCTTGGTCCGGCTTGAATTCGACGTACACTCCTGCTTTCAATAACCTCGCCAAGGATAGTAGGTTATATTTTAACTTCCGGACGAATAGCACCTGTCCGAACGCCAATGTGTAACAATTTTCTTTTACACGCAACTTGCCTTTCACGGTACCTTCCTTGGTTGCAACTAATACCTCCCCATCTTTTGCACTGTCGATGTGAAGTGGCTCATGTAATTCGTGGATGTCCTGGAAATATTCTTGGTTGTTGACCATATGGCTGCTCGCACCCGAGTCCAAAATCCACTCGATTTCATGCTGGTTATTACACATCTTAGCACCGGAAACAAGCGCCACCTCCTTGTCGATTTGAATTTTCGCCACCTGAGCCCGATCGGATCGATTTTTTAACTTGGGACAAGCAAATTTTTTATGCCCAAACTCTCCACAATGATAGCGTTTACCGGGAAATTTATCTGCTTTTTCATGCCGCTTGCCAGATTTCGCTACCAACACAATTCCGTCCCAAGCACTCGAACCGGATTCCCTTCCAGAACGCTTTTGTTCCTCCGCTAGAAGGCGTGCTTTGACGGTCTCAAGCTTCAACTGTTGATCGTCCAAATTTTCCATCGCCGTGGTAACCACATCGTAACTAGGTGGTAACGAAATAAACAGCTGGTTCACCGTGTCCAGCTCCGTAAGCGTGGCACCCGCATCCTTAAGCTGTCTACTCAATTCATCAAATCGACGAAAATGATTCGCCAGGGATGTTCCTTCCTCCATTCGTAGCATAGCCGTTGACCGCCGAATGTACGTCTGAGCAGCAAAACCTTTCTTTGCGAAGGTGTTTGCCAGTGACGTCCACATTGCTTTTGCGGTTTCCTTGTCGCGAATATACTCCAAATGGCTGTCCGCTATGTACGCCACCAGAAGAGTTTTTGCCTTCTCATCCTTTTCCTGGAATGCCGGTTTTGCTGCCTCTTCCACAGGTGGGTCCTGTGTGATTGCTTCCTTCACTCCGTGGGCCGAAAGCTGAGTCTCTACTCGGAATTTCCACGTGTCGTAGCCCTCACCGGCAAACTGCACGATTCCTGCTTTCATTGCGCTGGACATCCTGGATCTGGAACGGCTTCAAGAATTTTTCTTTTTACTGCACTCTTAGGTATGGCGTGTCTGGGCCCATAACCTAAAGAGAAACACGTTTTAACGTTCTAATGGTGGTTTATTAACTGAACTTACTCGAATGATACAGGTGGTATTTATATGGTTATGGTTTCTATACAGTTGTTATTTACTATTCCATAGTAACCGGCGTTGCTATGGTGTTGTTGTATATAACACATGTGGCAAGCAATTAACTTACAGACTAATCAAGGGTTGCTGTGATTGTCAACA
>JASCZW010003086.1:0-34195 GCA_034211315.2 Aedes japonicus
AGAATGTCAAGTGCTAAATGTTTATTTTTCACTAAATCTATATAATAAAAATGAGTTGGGGTTTCCCTTGTCACGATTTAACTCGCGAGCGGAAAGACCGATCGGCGTGAAATTTTGTATGCAGAGTTTCTTGGGACCGGAGAACAATCTTATGATGGTTTGAGACCCCTTCCTTTACTGAAAAGGGGGGCTCCCATACAAATGAAACACAAATTTCTACACAACTCGAGAACTAATCAAGCAAAAGAAACCAAATTTAGCATGTGTGAGTTTTTGAAGGCAAAAAAGGTTTTTATGGTAGCTTGAGAACCCTCCCCGTCATAAAAGGGGGGGCTCCCATACAAATAAAACACAATATTCTGCATAACTCGGGAACTAATCAAGCAAACGGAACGAAATTTAGCATGTGCTGATTTTTTAAGACAAAAAATGTTTCTATGTTGGTTTGAGACCCCTTCCCATCCTAAAGGGGGGGGGGGGGCTCCAATACAAATGAAATACACTATTCTGCATGACTCGAGAACTAATCAAGCAAATGGAACCAAATTTACTATGTGGTGGTTTTTGAAGACAAAAAATTCTTCTATGTTGATTTGAGACCCCTCCCCTTTCTGAAAGGGGGGGGAACCTATTCAAATGAAACGCAAATCCTTGCATAACTCGAGAACTAATAAGATAAATGGAACCAAATTTGGCATGTGGAAGTTTTTGAAGGAGGGAAATGTTTCTATGGTGATTTGAGACTCTTCCGTCATATGAGGAGGAAGGGGGGCGGGGGTGCTCTCAAACAAATGCAACCCAAATTTCTGCATAACTCGAGAAATAATCAAGCAAATGGAACCAAATTTGGAATGGACGAGTTTTTTAAGGCATGAAATGTTTTTATGGTGGTTCAAAGCCCCTCCTCCCTCTAAAAAGGGGGGCTCTCATACAAATGAAACAAATTTCAACCAAACATGAGAACTATACCTACTGCTGGGCAAATTTGTATTCAGTGTTTTTTGGGTCCGGGAAAGCATCTTATGATAGTTCGAGAGCCCTCCCGCTTCTAGAAAGGGTGGGATCCCATGCAAATGAAAAAAAAATTCCTGCGTAACTCGAGAACTAATCAAGCACATTGAACCAAATCTGGCATGTGGAAGATTTTGTAGATGAATACTGTTTCAATGCTAATTTGAGACCCCTCCCTTTTCTGAAGGAGAGGGGGGCTCCCAAACAAATGAAACACAAATTTATGCATAACTCGAGAACTAATCAAGAAAATGGAACCAATTTTGGCATATGGAGATTTTTGAAGAAGAGAAATGTTTCTATGATGATTTGAGACCCCTCCGCCTTCTAAAAGTGGAGGGAGGAATCTCCCATATAAATGAAACACAAATTTTTGCATAACTCGAGAACTAATCCAGCAAATGGAACCAAATTTGGCATATGGAGGTTTTTGAAGGAGAGAACTGTTTTTATGGTCATTGAGACTCTTCCGCCTTCTGAAGGGAGAGGGGGCTCTCAAACAAATGAAACACAAATTTCTGCATAACTCGAGAACTAATAAAGCAAATGGAATCAAACTTGGCATGTGGAATTTTTTGAAGGAGAGACATATTCCTATGGTGGTTTAAGACCACTTTATAAGGGGGGTCCCATAGAAATGAAACGCAATTTTTTGCATAGCTCGAGAACTAATAAAGCAAATGGAATCAAATTTGGCATGTGGATTTTTTTGAAGGTCAGACATATTTCTATGGTGGTTTGAGACCCCTTTGCCCTCTGAAAGTGGGGGGCTCTCATACAAATGAAACGCAATTTTCTGCATAACTCGAGAACTATTGAAGTAAATTAAACCAAATTTGGCATGTGGGGTTATTGGAAACAGGATTTTTATTTATATTAAAATGGATTTCTGTCTGACTGTCTGTCTGACCGATTGGAGTGAAAATATGTATGCAGGTATTTTTGGGGCTGGGGAAGGTTCTTATGATTGTTTGAGACCGCTTCCCCCTTCCGGCTCGCATACAAATGAAACACAAATTTCTGCTTAGCTTGAGAACTAATCAAGCAAATGGAATCAAAAATTGTATGCGGGGTTTTTTGAATGCAAGAAATGTTTCTATGGTGAATTCAAACACAAATTTCAACCAATCCTGAGAATTATCCAGGTCACTATGCCACAAACTGTGTATTGCCTGGGTAAGAAGAATGTTCTGATAGAAGTTTGAACTCCTTATTACTCAAAAAAAAAACTCATTAAAAAAAAGCGTCAGTTCTATGTAATGTTCATTCATTTAGTTGCAGGCGTAGCAACGCTCGCACCGGGATCAGCTAGTTGACAATAAAAAACAACAAGGTACAGCCCCATTGAGTTGTTCAAAATTATGACGTAGAACTACGCAACTAAATGTAAACCAATTGGCCTAATTTTTTCCAGCCATTGTAATACATGCAATCAATCAGAATATTTGGTGTATTCTGATTGATTTGGTGCTCAATTAAATAGAAACGATAGAAAAAATCGTATGAAATATAATTTTTGAGACGTGCTGGGTCGTTCAAACTGGCCTGTAGTTTAGACCTTAAGATCTACAGTTGTAACAGTTACTTTATCCGCTCTAGAATGTTATGATATGTATTCAAACATGTCGTGTGTCGAAACAAATGATAAATTTTGTAACTAACCCTAAATTGCCTATTTTGAAGTTTTGGTGTAAATTAAACGCACCACAGTTAATTATAACAATTGGTTTTAGTACATCTTCTTTTTATATTGTTAACATCCACATACATACGCCACGAAGGCAATAGCGATGGAATATTTCAATAAAGTAGTCAGTAGATATCGAACCACAGAAGCAATTGGATGCTAAGTCGTCTGATGTATCCGAATCCGAAGTCAGCGATCAAGTTTTTCCGCAATCAATTTGGTGTGACCAAGTTCACTATCTCGTCGTCGATTTAACCACTCCAGTCGTCGGTAATCCCTGAAAATTGTTGTAAACAGTAAATGGTGCCGAAACCCGGGAAGAGTTCCCAAAGTTGTCGTCTCGTTTGAAGCTGAAGGAAAACAGTTTGGAATTGGAAGCCAGCCTGCACTTGGTTGCTCTAAAGTACCACGTGGAATCTTTGTCGTCGTTCTTGCCCACAGAAGTGCCAAATCATCCACCGAACGTGTCCAGCTAACGTCAGCCAGTCGCAGCAACGGCGATTCCAGAACATTCTTCTACTTCGAGTTCGGGTGAGCGCAGACATTAAGGTTACGGAAAGCACGTGGTAGTCGTATCAACAGGTGGGTATTTAGCTCTGAAAAATCCGGTGTGATGAGCGCTTCCTCGAAAAGGAGTCTCCAGAAGCAAGCCCTGGTCCTTAAAAGCTTGCTTCGAAAACGTGAAAACATCCTCGGTTCCGCGAAACTCATACAACAGTTCGGTGCAGAGAACGACGTGAGTAAAGTGAATCAGCTCCCCATTCGTATCGAGCGTTTAGATCAGCTGTGGGACAAGTTTGAGGACACCGAAGATGAGATTGAAGCATTTGAGGATCAGGAGATGGTTCTCTCGGAAAATTGGAAACAGGAATTCCAAAATCTTTATTTCGAGCTCAAAGATGCCTAGATGCCGATAATTATTTTTCACTTACTTTTTGACAGCTGAATATGCACCCGTCTTCATGCTTGTTTTATTCTGCCATTATAGGGTATGTGTCCCTTGACTCAGCCTATTATGCAACCAGCGATCACATTTTTCATTATAACTCATAAAGTTTTTAAGCTGTAAGCGAGATTCAACTAGTTATACACTTGCAAAGATATGTTTGATAAGACATTTGGTAGCATGTATCAATGAAAGTTACACAACTATTTTTATATTACCATAAACATTCGAGGGATGTGGATTCAATATCGGTCTATGAGCACCAAATTGGGTCTATTCGTGGATGCAACTTCGTCCCATTCGATGCATTTATTACTAAATGCAGTCTTTGTTCGGTTTTTTTTCTAATTTTATGAATTAAGGCATTGTAAACTGTACTGGATTGACTTTATACAACATTTCACAACACAAACTAGAGTAAAACTGCTTCGAAACACTTAAATGTTGTTCATACATGATTTATCAGCCATTCAATAATGAAAACATTATAATTCACTATACAATGATTTTGTCTCTTCGATTCGTGTTTAGATGAGCCACTTGAATATAAACAACCGCAAATTCATGCACTTCCACTTGAAATTTTACCAATAACAACCTTTTTACTACGTTATTGATACAACAGGCCATAGTTGGGAACATACAAAAAAATATGTTCCCAACATTGGGTCTACGATTTTCTTGTAAAATAATTGTTATTTTAGCTCTGTGAGCAGTTAGTTTGTAACGTGTAACTATTTGCTGCACATCCAGACTGCATTACTTGCTTTATCGATTCAATTAAGCCAAATTTAGATCGCTTGAAATCGTGTAGATCATCTGTTCAGCATAACGAGTGAAATCATGATGCCCCAAAAGTTCAAGAAACCGAAAATTACGCGGAAGTGAACAACTATAAGATGATTAATATTGTCTCAATTGCTTCGGATTACATCTATCATGCTCATAGCAACATGATTTTGTTGATTGTCGCTAAATTAATGACACATTTGGTACATAGGCCGAATGAAGGAGCTAGGCTAACATTACATCCCCTTACCCTAATTCTATAATGATGGTCCAAGGCGGTACCAGTGTGCACCGACTTGGCCTTATTTTCGGCTTTTGCTCCTCGTATACGATCTAAGCATGTTCTCAGTGAAAAATGTGACATGAGCAAATATATTCGTTGCATTTTAGAGAGAGATATTTTCGCATATGCAAGCGAGAGGATAATGAATTATCGGCGAAAAAGGAGAGATGAAAATGTGAACGGTTCGCTACTCATCGACAACCTGCTTGAGAGAGAGCATGGTTTTCACCCAGCAGAGTGAGAATTTCGATCTCTGCTCGTGAGCAAACTACCTACCCCCACCCATGGACCTTCTACGCCTACTGCTGGCCAGTCGTCGACTCAAAATGTGCTCTCTGCCTATCAAACGACCCTTAAGCTTCCCGAAATTAGAATTCCTGAATTTGGAGGGAAATTCGACGAATGGATTGAATTTCGCGATTTGTTCAAATCATTAGTTCACACCAACCCTCAAATTAGTTCGGTGCAAAAGCTTCACTACCTACGAAGTGCATTGAAGAGCGAAGAATTGCGTTTAATTTCGTCTCTAGCTATAACTTCAGATAACCATACGATCGCATGGAAGACAATCAGTGATCGTTACGAAAATAAAAACTTCCTCGTTAAAGAACACATGTCCTCGATTATTAAAATTTCTCCAGTCAGAAAAGAATCGGTTTCTGTCCTTGCCGAGCTTGCAGACGAGTTCAACCGACACGTGGGTATCTTGGATAAGCTCGAATCTGCCGAGGCTCACTGGAATTCATTCCTAGTTGAACGCTTGAGCAGCCTTTTGGACGAAAAATCTTTGTTGGATTGGGAGTCTCAGTGCGAGGAAGGCGATGTCCCACAGTACAAAACCCTGTTGAATTTTATCCACAACCGATCGCGCGCACTACAGATGTCCATACAATCCATCAAAGCCAGTAACTCACCACAGGCAAACGTGCCGTCGTCGGGATCGTCGGTAGTTGTATCGCCTCCGCAGTCGTCCGCCGTGAGTATCCCCTCTCTCTCGCCTAACCGTCAGTCTTCCGAGTTGTCATGTGGACAACTCAAGGTGGAATATTCCACGCCACTAACCGTTAGCAGACCCTAAATTTAACATTACCCACGGAGTGGATTTGATCGTGGGAGCCAAACAGTTCTTCTTACTTCTCGAATCTCATCAAATGATTTTGGCTGACGAATATCCTCTCTTGAAGAAAACTATGCTTGGTTACGTGGTGTGCGGAAAATACTCGAATAGCTCTGTTGGGACGGTGGCATGTCATGTGGCCACTGACCAAGATCTAAATACTCAGTTTGAGCGAATGTGGGAAGTCGAAAATCTGGATATTGGGAAGGGCTTCACGCGAGAAGAACAAGACGTCGAGGACCACTTTCTTCACACGGTGTCACGTGATACTACTGGTCGCTATACGGTGCACCTTCCCTTGCGAGAGTCCATGATCCCACTTCTTGGAGATTCATACGAATCAGCTGTGCGTCGGTTTTTGCAGATGGAAAAACGGCTTGGTCGTGATAAGACCTTGCAATTGGGGCACATGGAAATGAGTTCGCGTGTCGCGGGCCCGCAGTATTTCCTCCCACATCATGCGGTTCATCGCCCGGAAAGCAGCACGACGAAAACTCGAATAGTCTTCGATGCCAGCAGCAAGCGATCCGTCAATCTTTCTCTGAATGAGGTCCACCACATTGGCCCTTCAGTGCAGCCGCCTCTCCTGTCCACCATCGTGAACTTTCGGATGTACCAGTACGTGTTTACGGCGGATGTGGAGAAGATGTTCCGCCAAATGTGGGTCCATCCGGAACACCGATCGTATCAACAGATTATCTGGCGTCGAAAACCATCATTGCCACTGCAGATCCATCAATTGAAAACGGTGACTTAAGGACTTGCCAGCTCACCGTACCAAGCCGCCAGAGTGCTCAACAAGCTGGCCGAAGATGAAGGCCTCAAATACCCTCTCGCTGCTGCAGTAGTTTTCAAGCGCTTCTACGTTGATGACGTCTTAGATGGAAGTGACAGTCTCGACGAAGCCATCGACACTTGTCGTCAATTACGAGAACTCCTAAGCCTGGAGAATTTGCTTTAAGAAAGTGGAGCACAAACAACCAGATCGTCCTGAAACACATTCCGCGTGATCTTTGGGAAATTTCGCCACAAATGGAAATCTGTCGTTCAGCGGTGTCCGCTTTGGGCCTCTTCTGGAATCCACAAAGTGACAAAGTGACTGTTTCGGATTCAAAATTCCACTCCTCCCGGAGCTGCCTATGATAACTAAACGAATAGTGGTGTCGGAGACAGCCCAGCTTTTTGACCCACTTGGCCTACTTGGGTCAGTCGTGGTCAGCGCTAGAATTTTCGTTCAACGACTTTGGGCTAGAAACGTTACATGGGATGACGAGCTCTCCACCGAAGACCGTGCCTGGTGGGAGAGTTATCGAAATGATTTGACTTTATTGCATCAACCGACCGTTCCTCGCCGTGTCCTGTCTAACCCTGACGGTCAGTACCACTTACATTGCTTCTGTGATGCATCGGATAGAGGCTATGGTTGTCGTGTCTACGCAGTTGGCCCTGATACTGAGGGACAGATAACCAGTAACATCTTGGTCATGAAATCCAGAGTTGCACTATTGCGTGAACTTTCAAGGCCCCGATTGGAGCTATGTGCTGCATTGTTGGGCAGTTAATTGATGGGTAAAATGCGCATTTCAACAGATTTTTCCGAATCTGTCACCTTTTGAAGCGACTCTACGGTGGTTCTTCACTGGTTTCGAGCACCACCGACCATCCAATGGAGGCACGTTCCCACAGAGCTAAATCCAGCCGATCGAATTTCTCGTGGGATCCGTGCAAGCAAAATAATTAAAGACGCATTGTGGTGCGACGGACCTGTTTTCCTGAGGCAGCCGGTAAGCTGTTGGCCAAAAACGCTGCCGAAATTTGAACCTTCCTCTTCTGTGGACGTAGAAGTGGAAAAACGGCAATCTATCACCTTGGCCAGTGTAGAAAGCGATAACTCAATATTTGAACGATTCTCGGAATTGGGAAAGTTACTGAAAGCTGTCGCTTGGTGTTTTCGGTTCAGTTACAACAGTCGGAGGAAACGAGAAAATCGTGTCATCGAGAGAATAACACCAGCGAATTCAAAGAAGCACTCAAATCTCTCATTCTGCTCGCACAGGTAGCCTTATCGAATGAAATTCACCAACTACCGACCAACAGATCAAACCCAAAGCATGACATCATGTTCAATTTCAAATCGCCTCTTAAGAACCTTAACATTTTTTGTGATAGCAATGGGTTAATTTGCCTAAATAGTTCTTTGAGTAATCAAAAGGGACATTACGACTCAAAATACCCCCTGCTCCTTCCCACCAACCCTCAACTGAGCACGTTGATAGCTAGTTCGCTTCATCTGCGTATGGCTCATGCAGGACCCACTCTTTTGCTTTCGACAATACGGCAACGTTTTTGGCCAATACAAGGAAGGCAGCTAGTGCGATGAATCGTTCGAAACTGTGTGACTTGATTCCGTTGTTCACCACCAAGTACCCATCAACAAATGGCACCACTACCAGCGGTACGAGTAGCTCCGGCTCGAGTATTTTCCTACAGTGGGCTGGATTACTGCGGGCCATTCAATATTCGTCCGTTATATGGGAGAGGGGCTAACGTTAAAATGTATGCCGCGTTGTTCGTCTGCCTGTCGGTGAAAGCTATACATGTCGAAAGATTTGTCGTCAGGCGCGTGCATTAACGCAATTAAACGATTCGTGGCTCAACGCGGGCGGTTGATCGAGCTCCGGTGCGATAACGCGACAGCTTTCGTCGGGACTGATCGTGTATTGCGCGAATTCCGTCGTCGATACAAGCAACAGTTCCAGACAGAACATATCCCATAAATTTCCTGGAAGAGCAACTGACATTATGATATAATCTTTGGATGTTCGATGCCAAACAAACTTTGTATAGCCCATAAAGCTACTGTTACAATTGTAGACCTTAAGTTTTAAAGGATAGTTTGAATGACTTGAAACTAACAAGATCATCATAGTATGTCTGCGGACGTTTCAGAATATTCATTAAATATGTTTGAATAATTTATCGTAGCTTTGTAAAGCCCAAAAGGCTGCAAATACTTCTGTACACCTCAAGTTCTGAAATCAAGGTCAGTTTTTATGAACTTGAATATCCCAAGATACTCTGTTAAAGTCTGGTAACCTTAGAAAAGATTCTCTGAATGTGTTTGAATACATATCGTCACCTTTTACTGGTTATAAAGCTCCTGTTACGACAGTTTTTTATTGATTTGGAACATCTCATGATATCTCATAATATTGACCTTCGAAAGACTTAATTTGGTCAAATACATATTGTTCCTTTGTTTAGTCCAGAAAGCTACAGTTACAGCTGTCCTGGAGTTTTGAACTCCAAGGATAGTTTCGATGACAGCAGATTTCCTATTGTCTTATAATGTTTGTTGACCTAGAAATAAAACAACATTAATTGAACTTGTTTGAATATATATTGTTACTTTGTTTTGCTTAAAAATTGCTGTTACAACTCTTAATTTCAAGTTCTGAACGCCAGTTTGGATGACTTAGACCATCTCAAGATTATCTTCTTGTGTATCTTCACTGTTTATGTATTCTTCAGCTGAAAGACTTCTAATCTAATATAAGATTATTTTAAATTATTGAATACATAAAATGTATAATATGTTACTAGATTATAGTAACTTTATGTAGCCCAAAAAACTACGGTTACAACTGTAGATCTTATGCTTTGCTCTTAAGGACAGTTTGGATGCCCTAGAATACCTACGATTGTCGCATTAAGTCTGCTGACCTTCCTCCTTGTTTATTAGATTTTGTTAAATACATGTTGTCCCTTTGCATACCTATAAAACCTACTGTAACAACTGTAGATCTTATGTTCTGAGCTCAAGGACAGATTGGATGACCTAAATCATGCCAGTTTATCTCATAATGTTTTTTTACGATCGAAAATATTTACTGAATATGTGCATACGCAACGTAACTTTTTATAGTCCAAACAGCTATAGTTACTACTGTAGATCTTAAGTAATGAACTCAAGGCAGTTTTGATGACCTAGAAAATCACAAAATGATCAAATAATGACTGTTGAGGTTCCTTCCAAAAGGTTCATATAGTATGTTTAAGTACATATCGTAACCTTATATAGTCCTAAAAGCTACTGTTACAACTGAAGTTCTGAAGATCTGAACTCAAGTACATTTTGGATAACCAAGAACATCTCAGAATGATACAAAAATATGCGTTTGTAGCGGGTTCTCCCTTAGCACAGTCGGTAATGGTGCGGCTACAAAGCAACACCATGCCGTAGGCGGCTGGGTTCCCGGGTCTGGTCTAGGAATGTTTCGTAAAGGAAAAGGGTTAATATATTTTTTAAGACAAGACTTAATAGTTATGAATTTTTCAATAGTGCCAATTGATGCGTGGAAAAATCTTCAACCGATTGATGCAAACATTTTGAAAATCTCTTTAGAAACGACTGAGATGTTAACGCTCAAAACCTGACAGCAATTCGCGACGGTCGCAATGTGATTTTCTATAAATTGTATCCTAGTATAGAAAACGAAGACGTAGTGCTAGGTCTTAATAAGTTAAACCTGGGTTGTATAGGGTGTTGCAGTTTTTACAGTGACAGTATTGAATAATGGGTTATGGTTAATGTATACGCATATTGATTTAAATTAATACAATGTTGATACTAATGCTGACATGCTGCTTATTATGTCAAGAACCTACGTAATTTAGTTCAACATTGCGATTGACGCTATCGTACACACTACCAAAATCTCGTGTAAATTTCTGTCCCTGAGACCGACACATGCAGGCGTCCTTTAGCGCATAAGAATGTGTTGAAAGAGATGAGAAAATAAATTCAACCGAGCACGTCTTTTGTCGAATTGCGTATGTTTCAGTTTCAGGTGACATAATTTCACACGAAATCTTTCTTTACGTCCCCCGACTATTACGTTCCCCGACTTTACGTTCCCTGACTATTTACAAACATTGATTAGGTCTTGTGTAAAATTCATAATTTCTAAGTGTGTACAAAAAAAAATTTTGTCATTTTCAACTCAAAACGATTTAATGCGTTGAAGCTAAAAGTAAAGCTTGTTCGGAATTATTTTTTGTAACTTTGTACGGTCAGTGGTCTGAGTCAACGTAAGAATTTCTTTCAGTGTATGGTTTAGCTGTCAGTGGATCTTTTCACCTTCGCGTACACGATTCGCGTTTGTTTGCCTTTAAATAGGAGTTTTGCAATAGAAGTTGAGAAATCTTATTTTGGACAAGCGGTTAGAGAATTCTAATCGTGCACAGAAAACAATCGCGAATTCCGTCGGGGTGACGAATTAAACGGTCTCGAATGTCATAAGCAAGTTTCTACAAACCAATATGGATCAGAGGAAGCCAACCAAGCAGCCGAAAAGAAAAACATGCAACAATCATGGTGAAAAACAAGTGCTGAAAGTATACAAGAGGAAGCCCAAAACGTGGATATAGCTAAGTCAACTGTGCAGGACATACGGTGAGATGTGGACCTAGGTCAAATAAAGCCTAGAACATACCTCGCCAAGATGATAAAGCGCTTGAATAAGCGAAAATTCAGGCCCGAAAGCTATATGATTCGTTGTTAAATCAGCCAACAATTCAACTGAACCGGAAATACTAACAGTGGAATCTACATCAAAGAGTGCCCTCAAAAATGCCTTTAGCCACACAGATAAAAAGAAACACTGAATTTTCTGCGTTATCTAATGCACATAAAGGGAATGCTAAATTTGACAGAACATAATGGGATATTTCATGTAAATTTAAGCCAGATAACGCCTGAATCGAGCCTGTTGTATGAAAGATTGCAAACAATATCGTTGTTTACGCTCCTTTGGCTTGAAATTACACGAGGGGAAATTTTACGCGCTTGTTAAAATTAATTATTTTTTTCTGTGCACTTCTTAAGCTGCATTCTCAAAACACCCTGTTTTGGCCCGATTTGTCATCTTGACACTAATCCTCTCAACTGTCCAGAGCTACGACCAATCTCAAGGAATTTTGGGCAATAATGTAGGCTAATGTCGGAAAATGGTAGGAGAGCCACTAGTTAATACTTCAAGCAGAAGTGGACAAAAGATTACAAAACCAGAGGAGAAACTCTTCTCCAAATCAGAAGTTAAGTCAAAGATCCGAAGGTTTGGGCGTTAGGGTGAAATTTTAATCAGTGTGTAAGGAACATACTTGAGGAAAATAAATGTTGAGAAATAGATGTGTTAGGATTTTTGGTAAGAAGCATATAATTTCTCATCTCCAGAGTGGACGGTAATTTATTGTTAGAACGAATAGACATGAAGAGAAAGTGTATTGATAGTTCCGTATAGGGCAATGGTAGGCTTTGAAATTGAAAGATACAAGTTTGGAATCCATTAAATCATACTGGTGGGGATCAGTGTTTGCACCACTCACCGTCGTTCTCTCCGAGATCTATAAGTTATAGTATGCACAGATAAAAAAAAACACTGAATTTTCAGCGTTATCTAATGCACATAAAGGGAATGCTAGATTTGGCAGAACATAATGGGATATTTTATGTAAATTTAAGCCAGATAACGCCTGAATCGAGCCTGTTGTATGAAAGATTGCAAACAATATCGTTGTTTACGCTCCTTTGGCTTGGAATTACACGAGGGGGAATTTTACGCGCTTGTTAAAATTAATTATTTTTTTCTGTGCACTTCTTAAGCTGCATTCTCAAAACACCCTGTTTTGGCCCGATTTGTCATCTTGACACTAATCCTCTCAACTGTCCAGAGCTACGACCAATCTCAAGGAATTTTGGGCAATAATGTAGGCTAATGTCGGAAAATGGTAGGAGAGCCACTAGTTAATACTTCAAGCAGAAGTGGACAAAAGATTACAAAACCAGAGGAGAAACTCTTCTCCAAATCAGAAGTTAAGTCAAAGATCCGAAGGTTTGGGCGTTAGGGTGAAATTTTAATCAGTGTGTAAGGAACATACTTGAGGAAAATAAATGTTGAGAAATAGATGTGTTAGGATTTTTGGTAAGAAGCATATAATTTCTCATCTCCAGAGTGGACGGTAATTTATTGTTAGAACGAATAGACATGAAGAGAAAGTGTATTGATAGTTCCGTATAGGGCAATGGTAGGCTTTGAAATTGAAAGATACAAGTTTGGAATCCATTAAATCATACTGGTGGGGATCAGTGTTTGCACCACTCACCGTCATTCTCTCCGAGATCTATAAGTTATAGTATGCACAGATAAAAAAAAACACTGAATTTTCAGCGTTATCTAATGCACATAAAGGGAATGCTAGATTTGGCAGAACATAATGGGATATTTTATGTAAATTTAAGCCAGATAACGCCTGAATCGAGCCTGTTGTATGAAAGATTGCAAACAATATCGTTGTTTACGCTCCTTTGGCTTGGAATTACACGAGGGGGAATTTTACGCGCTTGTTAAATTAATTATTTTTTTCTGTGTGACGAAAAGAACAAATGTGTGAAATTGGCGGTGCATGCTAAAAATAAAACCCAACAGCGGCAGATAATTAAGCTCTCACCCGTGTTAGGCAGTATTGGGGGAGGGAAAAATAGCTAGAACCAGAAAAAAAGCAATAGGTAGTATAAGAGCCCGATCGGTTGCGGCATAACTTTTTACCAGTCAAGGGGATTTCCTCCCCCTTGCCTACCCTGCATGAGGTAGTATGGTAAAGGGTTATGTGCCTGATTGGGTACTACCGTTCAATGCCCTCCACTCGTTTTCAAACTTGTATCTTTCAATTTCAAAGCCTGCCGTTGCCCTATACGGAACTATCAATACACTTTCCCTTTCATGCATATTCGTTCTAGCAATACATTACCGTCCACTCCTAGCGCTTCGCATGGAGATGAGAAATTATCTGCTTCTGCAAACTTCATCAAAGATCGTTACTTTCGCGCATGGGAGAATACAAAAAAAAACAAAAATCAATTTGTGTAAACACATTTGTTCAAAACTTTCATAAACGTTTTGGCAATTTTGAAAATTATGATGATGATTTTGACTGTAATGTAGTGAAAACAATGTTGATGTTTAGGCTTGGATATGGCGAAATTGACTCCAATGCAATTTTTTCCAATTAAGTTCATTCAAAACGTCGTTCTTGACAAAAGTATAGATAATGTTCAAGTAATGGTACCTTAAAACATTAGATGAACACAATTTAAATTAATTGTAATGCTGATGTATGATAGTTTTGAAGGCAAAAATTACGTCTTCTGAGGAAAATGACAGTTTATTGGAGTAAAGGGTGTCCCATATAAAATTGGATCACGGAAAAAAACGTCATTGGGTATTTTAACTTGAAAATTTGGGTAGAAGTAGTTTAGAGTGTTTTTTTGTTGTTTTATTTTTATTACTGTCAGCTTTTCGAAAATTGGGAAGAAATGACGTTACCCGAAAAGCAACGTGGCGAATTTATTTTCCGCAAGCACCTGGAATATTCTCAGCTTTCTCATCGGGACATCGGAAAATAACTCAAAATCGTGCGGCCAACGGCGAGTAGTGTGATTAAACGTTACTACGAAACCTTGCGCATCGAATGGAAGGAGAAATGTGGTCAAAATGGATATTAGTGATCAGGATCACAAGCGTGTTGTGAAAGCGTTCAAGCGGAATGCCAATGCTTGGGCCAGAGATATGGCCAAAAAATTGAATGCATACGTACAAAGTGCAGAAGGCTCCGAATCGTCATGAACAGAAAAATACGATAGGAAAGTCACCAGAAACTATACACCCAGATGCTGACGAAGCCTCATTGTCTGACGGACTTCAGCAGCTTCCGGGAAACTTTTCTTCACTACCAGCACATGTTTGATGTTCCGGAGGAAGTAAGGAAGCAGAAACATTCAAAGTTTGCCAAGAAATACATGATTTGGAAAGCGATCTGCTCATGTGGCAAACGGAGTGCGCCATTCGTGACTACTAGTACTATAAATGGAGAGATCTACCCCAAAGAGTGTCTACAGAAGCGTCAGCTTCCTCTGTTGAAGCAACACTTAGGCCCTACGATCTTCGTGCCACTATTCAAATGTTGTCCTGGAATGGCACGAGGTCACTTTCGTACCCAAGGACATGAACCCTCCCCTACGCACCGAAATTAAGGCCCATAAAAAATACTGGACTAACGGGTGGCAATTAAAATTTTGGAATTTTTTCGAGGCCTCTATGCTCAACAACAAACGAGCTCAGAGAGAAATAAGAGTGTGTATGCGTTAGCTCTTTCTCTCTTCTTTCTGCTAGTATTTTCTGTTTTGTTTATGCTTGCTCAGTTTTGCTCAAAATGCCATCGAAACAAGAAGTATTTCGCGAGCGCGTTGTACAGTTCTACAAACTGCACAGAAATCTCGGCAAAACGTATACGGTACAACATTTTAAAAGCGAAAATGTTGCGACTTCGACTGTTTACCATATCCTAAGATCCCCAACAACTGCTCGCAAGCAAGGTAGTGGAAGACCAGCCAAAATTATGGACGCAAAATGACTTCGTTCTCTTTCTCGTGCCTTCAACAACAAGGATTCACTGAGCCAACGGGATGCCGCAAAAAAGTTCAACTGTTCTCACTGTTCTCATCTGCAAAACATTGAAAAGAGTCGGAATAAAGTGCCGAAAGAAGACACGAGCCCCGGAATATACTGATGCACAGATTTCAACGCTGAAATCCCAATGCCGTTGGTTGATTAAAAATTATTCCGGAAAAAGTTTTGTTTTGGACGACGAAAGCAACTTCCCTCTTTCGAAGACGCAGATTCCCGGAAACGGTCGATACTATTCAACGGATAGTTCTACTACACCTCCGAACATAAAATATAAGTTTAAACATAAGTTTGAACAGAAAGTGATGCTGTACATTGCCATTTCTGAGAAAGGCATTTCTAAGCCATGGTTCAAGCCCTTTGGTTTGGCAATCAATCAAAATGTGTACCAGAACGAATGTTTGAAGAAAATTTTGATCCCGTTTCTAAAAAAACATCATGCTGATGGACAATACGTGATTTGGCCGGATAAAGAGTCATCGCATTACGCCATAAAAACACAATCGTTCCTGAATACCCATTCGATCCCATTTGTACCCAAAAACCACAACCCGACAAATCTGCCTCAGTGTCGCCCAATCAAAGATTTCTTCGGGGTTTTGAGTTCCTGGAATAATAACTGGAGAGCCACGAATTGCAAACAGTTGATTGGTAGAATCAAGAGATGCATTCGCAAAGTTGACAAGGAGGCCGTACAACGCTCCTGTTCCGACATCAAACGGAAGCTTCGCCGAACATCCGATTACGGACAGTTTTCAAATGTTCACTAATTTTTTTTCAACAATGGACAATGTATCTTTTATTTGAATAAATCAGATCTTCTTCAACTATGTTTGTCTTTTTTTGACAGCTTGAGAAAGAAATTCCAAAATTTTAGTTGTCACTCGTTATTATTAAGCAAAAAGCAAATGAATTAAACGCAAATGAACAAAAAGTGGGTTTCCTTACAGAAGAAGCTGCAGCCAGATGTTGTGCAAAACCTAACGAGTGGAGTTAAAAGAGAGTTAGGCTGAAAGAGTTCTTCATATTTCACAACGGGCTCAGTCAACGGTAAAAATTACAGAAAAGAAGACATCAAAAACGAATCTACCGAAAGCATACGGATCCTCCATTGTTTTGGCCGGAACTGGGACCTGCTCAATACGCATCTGCTACGTTGGAGATGCTCTAGCAGGAATTTGTCAAAAAATGTCAAAACTCCCTCCCACTCTTAACCAAACGGCCCTGAACTACGTTCTATCAAAAGATACTGGGCAATAATACAGCGGCATCTAAAGAAAGGTGGAAGAGAATCATGCTCTATTGACTGCATTAAGAAAAACATTTGGTCTGCAGAACAACAAAAAGTTACGGAAAAAATTGTGCAGAATGTAATCGGAAGTATCAATTGGAGAGTCCTCATAAATGAGAGTTAAATATTCAAACTAAGTAATGAGAAGTCAATATTCAAACTCACGCGAATTCGGTCATATGTATGTTGATCATCAATCAAACAGAGCAATCTTAAGAATCTGTTCGAAAATAAATATTTTTCTTTGAGGAACAGGTGTCCACTTTCTTTATCGCACAGTCCTTAGAAAAATACTGGGCTCTGGTTAAGCGACACAAACTCTTCAAAACTAAGAAGAAAGCAAATGAGATCGACGATTTCAAGAGAAGATTGAGAACCACCCCCGCTATCGTATCTTAGGACACTGTACGGAGTCTGATTGAGGGTATATCCCAGAAAATTTAAGAATTTAACAAAAAGAAGGATTTACATAACAATCAACTGTTTTATTGCATACTAGCTGATCCCGGTGCGAGCGTTGCTACGCCTGCAACTAAATGAATGAACATTACATAGAACTGACGCTTTTTTTTAATGAGTTTTTTTTTGAGTAATAAGCAGTTCAAACTTTTATCAGAACATTCTTGATGTAGAAGGGGATGTTCGCTCATCACCATGAGGCACCAAGAGTGAACAACAATGTTTTTAGAAACAGAATTAAAGATATGAAGAAAGTTTTGATAGTTCCGCTAGTGTACGGCAGGCTTGAAAAACATAGCAGATGTTTTAGGAAAATTGAGCGAAAAGGGCATGTGTACAGTGGTGCCTCGAACCAACGACATTTTTGCCTAACATCCCACTGCGGGATAGTTGAGCTGGACTAAATCGCCACTTCAACAGGCCTGTTGAACTATAATAAGATCCTTCCCGGACCCAAAACCCCTGCATACAAATTTGCATAGTGGTGAGGATAGTTCTCATGTTTAGTTTAAATTTGTGTTTCGTATGTATAGTAGCCTTCTTTCAGGTGAGAAGGTCTTAAATTATCACAAAAACATTTCTTGCCTTTAGCTCTTGTCTGATTTTGGTTCTGTTGCTTGGTTAGTTCTCAGTTATACAGGAATTTGTTTTCATTTGCAAGGGATCCACCCTTTCTAGAGGCAGGAGGGCTCACGAACTATCATAAGATGCTTTCCCGGACCCAAAAACCACTGAATACAAATTTGCAAGCAGTAGGTATAGTTCTCATGTTTGGTTGAAATTTGTTTCATTTGTATGAGAGCCGCCCTTGTTGATATCCAGGTGTGCCCTTTAAAACACTTTATCATTAACTGGATATATATAGCTGTGTTGATATTAGCGCGATTAATGCTCACAGAGCAAACGTCTTCTCATAACGTTTCCTTCAACATCAACTGAAGAACAATTCTGATTTCCCCCTCTTGCTATTACCATTCGATAATTCATAGGAAAAGTCGTTCCCAACACTACTCACCTCCACCTCGACGCCACTGACCGTGTTGAATACCTTTATCGGTTGTGGCTCCTGAAGTGTGTACCGAGGTAGAACTCCCGCTTGCCCTTGTACCACTTGATTGAGTAGAGCCGTTCCTTGTCTTCCATCGTAAGTGCAGTACAGATGGGCTGCCTCACCTTTCCTGATCGCCGTCGGCACTGTGACACGGACATTACGTAAACCAGTGATGATTCTACTGCAAGAAACAAGAAGCGATAACTTTGGTTAGATCTCAGAAGCACAACAAACGACGACAATGCAACCGTGTTTGATTGGATTGTGAGTGAGTGAAAGATGTGGGAAGGGGAAAAGTGTTGATTGTATTCTGGCGTATCAATTACATGGCAATGCTTGGTTATGGTTCACTTAGCATGGAGCTGCAGCAGATCAATATTGCCTTTGGTTGTTTATGGATTAAAGGGGTCTTCTGGGTTCGAGCTTGAATTCAGGCGTATGGATTGTACGTTTGGATTGCGAATGAACTAGACCCGCAGTTAAATTAAAGTCAGTCGCGCGCCCGTTCAGGAGATCGCGCAATGTTTTGCAATTTTAAACATAATTGATAAACTTTTTTGAAATTTTATTTCCGTCCGTTTGTGCTAAACTAAATGAAGCACAATTCTTGAGAACAAACCATGTTGATAAATCTTGTAGTTTTTACATGAATCCGTTTCTACTGAGGAAAAGTGCAAAAAATATAAGACATTGCCTCCATTTTCAAGTGCTAAGCTCCGTATTGTTCATTTTTTGAAAATTGAAAAGGTGCATCGATAGCAAACTTTTCAAGGAACAATTTGGCTACAAAACATTTTTATATATTATTCTGGTGTGGTGAATGTGATTGCAAGCCAAAGTCAAATTAGCATTTTTATCTCATAAAATTAGCCTTCAATGTTGAAAGAAATCACGAGACGATGCATGAACCTGCGCTGGGGACAAAAATGAACAAAATGATTTTCTAACTAATCCACTGTGCAGGGCTTAGCCTAACTTTATAACAACCGAAAACATTCAATTTCTAGGCAAAATTTTTAATATATTCGGAATTTGATAAAAAAAAATGCATACGTTTCTAACAAACTAAATTGTTCAAAGTTCTAAGTTTAACTCGTTCCGAAGTCTTCAATGTGATACAGTAAACTAACATAAAGCATCATTATAGTTAGTTTTGGTTTCTTCTTGCGTGTGATGTGTCATATGACTGAAATCGGTTCTTTTCAGATGCTGGTTAGATCTCAGGGATAATCTGGAACATCCTGGACACTGCATACCATCATATAATATTTTACATCGTTTTCGATTCTATTAGACGCTGAATCATCAAATTTGAGATCATCCGTATGACCTATCTTGTGGTGTAATATATATTATTGAACAAATTGAATATAATTAATTTGATTCTGCAACGATCAGGCCAAATCAAATAATTGTTGAATGTTGAAACAATATACAATGAAAAAAGCGAAAAACTTTTAAACGGCAAAGACCCACTCTGAACATCGAAGTGAACTCAACTCTGTTCCTGCATTCATCCTTGTCGTTTGAATGTAGAAGTACGGAGGAAAAACATGTTTTTCTTTCACACCGGGATTACTCGAAATTCATATACAAAACTATAAGCTATATTTTTCCATCAAAGATTATATAAGAAAATTTTAGATACTTGTGGTGCTCAACAAAGTATAAACAAAATTTAGCAGCATACCTTTGGTTGCCATCTACCTAAACAGTTTCTTGCTATGGGAGCTGCGAACCGTGGGAGGTGGGAGGACGAAAAACAATAATAATAACCAACAGCACAAACCGTCTGTTCATTTCCAGTTTTAGTATATGTCAACCGTAGCTAGAGATGGGATGCACGTTTCCGGTTAGGAAGAATTGAACATCGAAAGAGGATTATTTTGAAACGTCGACAACGTGGCATCAGTATTTTTCAGAATGAGGAAGTGCAGGGAAGATGTTTGTTCAATTGATGCATTTTTTTATATTTCTTTCAAATGATTAGTCAAACAGCTAACAACATACTTGATTATATCAAAACTGGCTAACATTTTAGGTATAAAGGGTGTATTCTCATATACTCATCAAAATTAAACTGATTATCGGATTTTCTTGAAATTTTCAGGGAATGAAGAACTACTAATGAGTTTTGATTTACAACATTTGTTTTATTCAATTTCGTCTCCCATCCCGAATACCCGCACCTTCCTTTTCACTCCACCCATCAAACTTTGTACAACCGATTTTCCCAGTGTTTTTGTTGTTTTTACCCAAATTTTCTTCAATTCTAGCTCTGTTTTTATAGTTTTGGGATGTTTGCGAAGTTCCGTTTTCATAATTGCCCAGAATTTTTCAATTGGACGAAGTTCCGGTGAATTTGGTGGGTTCATATCCTTTGGCACAAAATTGACTCCATTGGCTCGGTACCACTCCAATACGTTTCGAGCGTAGTGGCAGGATGCTAGATCAGGCCAAAACAGAGTTGATCCTTTGTGCTTCTTAATGAATGGCAAGAGACGCTTCTTAAGGCACTTTTCCGTGTAAATCGCACCGTTTATTGTTCCGGAAGTGATGAAGGGAGCACTATTTCACCACATCCGCAAATCGCCTGCCAGATTAGAAACTTCTTTGCAAATTTCGATAATTTCTTCTTTCGAACATCCTCCGGAACATCGAACTTCGACTTGGCAACAAAATATTTTTGCCCAGGAAGTTGACGGAAGTCGGCCCTGAAGTATGTTTCGTCATCCATCACGATGCAACCGGATTTGGTAAGCAGCTTCGTGTAAAGTTTCCGGGTGCGGGTTTTCGCAGTGATGTTTTGTTTATCATTCCGGTTTGGGGCTTTTTGCACTTTGTAAACATGTAATCCAGCACGCTTCATGGTTTTCTGCACAAAACCGACTGACACCTTAGACTGTTTAGCGACATCTCGAATTGACATGTTTGGACGGTTCTTGAATTGTTGTACGAGTGAGTAACATCAGGTAAATAAAATGGTAAATCTCTCCTCCAGTCTTCACGAACACACGAGCGGCGCTGAGCTTGAGCTTGGCTCTCACCAGTGCGCGTTCATCCAATACGCGCTCTCCTTCTCGTGTTTATGTTGATTGAGCACATCAAACATGAGAGCAACAGATGAACGCGGTGTTCGTACTCAGATTCGAGCTCAAGTGCAAAACTTGAGTTTGAACATCAGGCGTAAAACTCGAGTTCAACCGTAGTTGTTGGTGCCTCTGCTCGATCACCGACGGGCGGAGGCAAAGGCTGACTGTGTTCTGACGTAGACCACGTCTTACAGCAAGGGTAGGGTGACAATTGAAAATCTAAAAATTAGCGACCGTCACGAAATATCATTACCAATTAAACGCTTATAACTTAATAAATGCTAGATAGATTTTCGAGGTGTTTATACCAATCGGTGGGATATTTTTCGCGTGTCAATTCAACAATCAAACATTATCCACCAACAATTTTAAACTTTTGAAAATAACGAAAATAAAAGGTGACGTCTTATAATGTTGTTTTGCAGGCTTAATTTAGACCGATGCTAAGTGGACCGAGAAGGTTTTAATTCAAATGCAGACCTCAAATGACCGATTCAATTTTGAGAAAGTTTGTTTGATTTGAATTCGTCTAACATTACTTTCCATGTTCCTACCAATTGGCAGCCAGCGGTGGCTAAAACAATTTTAATCTTCTCTTCGTTGCATACCTTGACCATTGTGTACAGTTTACAAATGGCTACCGTCACGTAAAATTGAAACACCGGACACTAATATCTCGACCAGTTCTTGATTGATTTATTTTTGAGTTTTTTGCTCTTATCAACTAGAGATTTTTACGAGTGCCATTTTATTTACACAAGTATTCAAGCTGTTATAAATAAGAGATGAATATATTTCGCGTACATATTCATCAATCGGCGTGGGGCGTTCCGGCAAGGATTAAAAAGTTTCCTATCACGGACAATGTTTTGATTTTCGAACATAATATCCCGTAGTAACATTCTCTGCATATTCCAATACGTACTGCTATGAACAGTTATTCTGATGCGTTAACGATTCGTGTTGGATAAAGTTTTACTTATAGGAAGAAATAAGTTTTGAGAAACAGTCTGAAAGTGAGAATAAGTGTACTGCCTAATGGTTTTGATGTCAACCGTATACGCAAATTTCGAAAGCGCGTTAAGATCGAACATACGGAACATGCTCCGAAACAACCATGTATCGATGCCGAGTGAGCTCCTGTTTATTGGGAGAAACTAAAAGCACTCGAGGTCATATCATCATTTAAACCAAACGGCCGTGTTAAGGATTACCAAATGCTTTCGAAAGAGTGTACAATAAAATTTCCCTCAATCTTACACTTGAACACTTTTTCATGATCCTCAAAAGAAAAAAAAAACGTTCCTTGATGTCTGCCACAGTTTTCTTAGTAGATAAAATACTATCCAAGACAAATAAGCTCAAGTAACAATAAATTCTTAAAATAACAATTTAACACACAATATTATGAAATTGAATAATTTTACGAATTGGTGTAAAATATTGGATAAAACAGGTTTACAAGGTTTATTTCATAGGCAAATGAAAGCATTTCTATGCATACTGTTTTGGGTAGAATGAAAATCCGAAGTCCAAAAAAGAAAATCATCAGGTCATCAGGTCTAAATATTGTACTTTGAAAGTTTTGTGAAACAAGTGCACAGCAACATACAAATGAAGCTTTAATTTAAGTTTTGTTCATCAGTTTTACTTTTTATTCAAATAAAATCTCTTCGTCTTAATGGCAAATGAAAACTATTTAAATTATATTTCAAACGATATTTGAATAATCATTATAAGTTGAAAATATCGTTTTGAACAAAAGAATCTGACACTTTATTCAAAATATTCTCCATATGTAGATATTACCATATATGTTCAACTGTTATTTCTGTGCTGCCATGTATATTTTTATCATTTTGCAAGTAAAAGGAAAAATGTGAAAGATTTTTCGTTCCATTTTTAAATTTAAAATCGTTTTAAAATTTGAAAAGTTGATGGCAGTGATTAGTTTTTCTTAATTTTATCATTCATTGAATAGTACTTATGAGATGAAATTTTTCAGAAGCAAAAAAAATCGCATCTCTATGAGAGGCTCTAGGAGTGGAAAGTAATTTATTGCGATTTGATTCTCTCCCAATTATCTGTTGGGTTGATTTTTGGCATTTACCGACTATTTTACACATTTATTTATTCAGTATTTATGTTGTTGAAAATCATAAACTTGTTTTTTTTAATAACTTTTGATTGTTTACCCGATTTAGTTATTTTGGACATGAAACAATCTTGAGACCTTTCTCATAGTTTTCTTCTACTACGAATAAAATCGTATTTTTTCACAGAAAGTTAGCAGTTGGGTAGCTTTGTTATATTTTTTCTCATACCTAGAAGAAGTAAGCATTAATTTGAATAGTCAATCTTGAAAATTGGTCGAAATTTTCAAAATAAAATAATAGCATTTTTAGAAATCGTGATTTTCTGAGCCACTCCATCCCTGGAATGGTCACCCTACTGACGGTATAAAATTTTTCAGGTCTTATTATTTTCGATAAGACACAAACCTACCCAATATTTCCAAGCTGTACATCTAGTTTTCATGGAACCAGAGGAAATATACGAAATATCAAGAACCGATTTTCAGACTCAAAAGTACTTTATCTTCATTGATTTTTTTCCCGTTTGGATCGATATTGCGGTAGAGAAGATCTTATATTCGCGAATAAACAACTTAACACAAAGCTATCAAACCTCTATAGGGTGATTGAAAACCGGGCGGCTTCTGATTAAATCGCTGTCCGACCGAAAACAGTTTGAGTGTATTGAACGCCGCAAGGAGCAAAAGGGAATAAAAACAATCTTTCGGATATGAAGCTGATCCATGCGCAAACATAGCTGTTTTGAGCGCGGCTGCGAGCGCCGCTGCGAACATGGCACAAAACATGAGCACGAAGCTTACGCTCGTGTTCATGTTCATTTTGATGAGTGCATGTGCGCACTTCAAGAGAGTATTCATTTGAGAGTGTATACTTCATCAAACATCTGCGCTCGGCTGCACCCAGAAGACTGCTCGCCTCAATACTTTTCTCCATTGTAGCGTCTAGGAGCATACAGGAGGCCATTTCCTGGACAGATCGGTTCCGACGCTCTGCCACCCCGTTGGATTGAGTTGAATACGCAGTAGTAAGTTGAGCCACTATACTTAGGTAAACAAAAAGCATTAGCATATACAGTAAATCAACCCTTAATCTGCAATTCAGATACTACAAGTACTATATTAGCATTATATTAGCATTAAATCAGCATCTTGAATGCTACCTGTTGTTAAGTAGCATTTCAAATGCTATTTAAATGCGTGTTGCCTATAATAAGCATTTCGAATGAATCAAAGCATTACAGTATAACAGCCGTGTATTGGGCCAAAAGTGGCATTTGTGTTGCATTTAAGGCGACTTAATTGCTTGATAGGCTGTCGTGAAGACGCTTTGGAACTTCTTATTGGTTACTTGGGTATCCTCGTTGACATAGAAATTATTAACATCTTTATTTACGTTCTCACCCACTCCGTCAGCTCTGATGACCTTCAGTTTTCGACCAAAGTAGTTTTGACAGAAATACACGAAATCCTTCACTTTCTCCTTGGCCTCTGACTTCTCTTTCAGCAAATAAATGACGCCAAATCGGCTATAGTCGTCCATCAGGCTCATAAAATACCGACATCCGCTCGGTGTGACGCTGCTGAAAGGCCCACACAAGCCAATATGAATGATATCCAAGATCTGCTGGGCTTTTCTTTCCACTACATTTGGAAACGGCTTCCGAGTCTATTTTCCTTCCATGAAAACTTCACACACCTCTCACACACCGCGAAAATAACAACGAATCCCTTACTTGCCATTTTACCAACGGAGAGCAGACTGCCATCCAGCTCTGGAACGAATAGTACATCGGTAATTCAGATTTCAACTGATTTGTCATCACTACCTACACCGTGAATTACGCCTTCACCACAACCGAATGATTTTGTTTTGTTCCCGTCAGCCAGCACAACATCTACTCTGGCACGCTCCTCCAGTAACGTAAAAAAACTTTTATTACTTGTCATATGACATGACGAACCGCTGTTCAAGATTCAGGCATTTTTCGCAGTATGCCCCGCGACAAAACACAACGGTTCACTCGACTTTTGCACTTGTTTTGCTTTCTGCGGCAGCGACTTACTGGCGGGCTTCGAATCACTACTATAGTTTTGCTGTGTTGCCATCGCTTTTTCTTTACCCGTATCATCGACGTATTGATCAACGCGACGCTGGCACGTATCCAGCAACTTCGACTTCACGAAATCTAGCTCGGCTTTCCAAAGCTATCACAAGGTTATCGTAACTATCTGGTAAGCTTCGCAAAATCATTGCCACTTTAAGCATATCATCGAGCTTTTGGCCTACATTCTCAAGGAGCTCAAACAGCACATTCAGCACAACAAGATGTTTTTCTTTGTCGCCTACGCTGGCTAGATTTGTGGAACACAATCTTTTCACGAAATACTCGCGACGTCATATTCGGTTTTTTGTGGTATGTCTTCAACGACTTCCACACTTCTTTTGCACTTTCCTTTTTTTTATGATGCCGTACTGTTATTCATCCAAACACAAACCGATTGTCGCAATCGCCCGCTGATCATCACGCTTCCATTCATCATCATCAACGTCTTCCGGTTGCTCTTCACTGACCACACGCCACAGTTTTTCGCGGATCTGCAACATACGCATTCTAAAGAGAACTGGCAACTTTGCCAAACGTGAACTTTTAGAAATTAATTTGCTCGGGAAATATTATTAAAATTGTTGCTTACAGATGCTCTAAAAATATGAAATCTTAGTTTCAAGCAATAACATAGTGATGAAGAAAAGTTATACATTGAAAATCATAGTTCTCACTAGTTGTAAGCCGGTGAAAAAGTGAAAAACGTTCAACTTTTTGTATACCATGAAAATGGCGTTGGAGTGAGTGTCAGTGTATGCGTTGTAACGCTTGACCGAAGGAAAGCAGATTGAATTTGATTATCGGCATAAGTTTAGCAGCAAAATATTGATGTCATGGACCGCAAGAATAAATACGATAAGACAAGGAGAGTAGTTGTGCACAACATATTTTTAATAACTTCATGCTTTGGTGTTCTGATGGCATAATTTTGCAGTAAAGGGAAACATGAAACGCAAAAAAAAAAAGAGATGCAACGTATCTCTTTCTGCATTGTAGGTTACTCTATGAGAACTTATTTCCGCGTGACATGAAATATTTCAAATCAAACTTTGATGGCTTTGTGCCGTTTGCGTCGCTTTCGCTTTACTTCTTTTGCTATGGCGCTACGGCACGACGGGTTATTTTCCCTGTTTCCGTCTCGTTCCTATGCACATGTATTAATACAATCTACACTCCCGCTTCATTTTACTCAGTTTTTGAGTGCAGTTGTGTGCTGTCTCTTTTTCTCTCGCGGAGGTGTTGCTCGGTTTTCGTTAGGAAGTGGATCAACTCAATTTACCAGTGGATCCAATGTTTACGAAGGTTGGGTAGAATTTCCGTGGGAGGGGAGGGCATACAGTTGTGTTCGGGGATTGAGTGGAGTAATGCGGGAGTGTGCACTGGACTGCACTCCCGCGTCACTTTACTCAGTTTTTGAGTGCAGTTGTGTGCTGTCTCTTTTTCTCACGGAGATGTTGCTCAATTTCGTTGGGGAGTGAATCAACTCAATTTTTGATTAGATCCACTTTTTGCGAGGGTTGAGTGGCATTTCCGTGGGAGAGGGGGAGATGGCATGCAGTTGTGCTCAGGGGTTGAGTGGAGTGACGCGGGAGTGTAGAACAGATTTCACGCTAGGCCATACAATGTTCGGGAGGGGCCTTTTTGCGTTAGAGCGAAAGGCCAGCTAGCATACTCGACTGTTGCACACCAAAGCGCTGCAACATGGTGAAGCTGGTTGGTGTAGCCTGGACTATGTTGCCAGTTTAGCGAAGTTAGGGAATACAACGGAAGGTCGTATACCTGAGGGTCACAAGGTATATTTTTCATGAAATTGTAATTTCAGCACGCTTTAGGATCAGCTTGCATTCCAAAACCATTTCTCGAAAAAGCATAGTTCAACATCGCGTTTACATTAATATTATACTTCTGTTAAAATAGTTTTGCTTAGTGGTGTTGTGTTTAGATGTTCCATCAAACCCTGCTCTCTAACGCCCAAGTTGCGGTCTTAGAAGAGTGAATACAGTCGATTCCCTTCCGAAATGTTGATTTTTTGGTTTTTTGTGCTTCGCCCAGCACCCGGAAGAAGAGTTACATCAGCTTAGTTTTGCATATTAGTGGTAGTATTGTGACATCCGCACATACATTATTAAGTTTGACTATTTGTCCGCTTCGTCGCGAGTGAATCGATAATTATTTGCAGTTCTGAAGTTCGTTGTAGAGTCGCATCATGCGGGGATTTGATATTGGCAGTGTGGAGTAAAAAAAAGATGACTAGTGCATGTAGAAAACGGCCATTTGCTTGTCAGAAGCAGCAATCGTAGACAATGCGCATGCGTGCCACATAATTTCAGATGCGTTCACCACGTAGTTGTGTAGGTTGCATATCTAACGGGCGGTTTGGCAACGTCAATTTTTGCGCTTATTTTGTCAGGAGTGCATGAAGCTAATTTCGAATCAACGTCGACAATTTTCGTGTTTACGAATGAACAAGCGAGTGTTATTAAGGAAGCGGCTATGGGTGAGATGTATCTGACTATAACTATATCAAAATAATCTTATTTTTCAATAATACCAAATATGTGCCTGGATTGGAAATTTAACATTTCCAAATCTGGAAGTGTGTTGCAGTGCCCTTATCCAGATGATATCGGTAATGTTTGCATGCGGGGCTTGTTGTAAGTGAAAGTAGCCTCGGAATGGGCGTGACTCTCCAGACATTCTGAAGTGGGTTGTTGGATCGGCAGTAGAGCTATCACTTTCTAGCTTTCGGATTGAAGCTGCTACCAATGATCACTTGAGGGATTGTTGTTAACAGATTTCTTCCATAATACCATTGCTGGCCAGTGAGTGTTGGATTGGACACACACACACATACACTTAGAAATTGTATTGCAGTGTTTGGTGGGTTTTTTTTGCTTTCAACGGCTGAACGTTTGATTGTCCGATATAAGTTACGTCGTGTTAAAAATATTCTCGTCTTTCCTGTTCCGTTTACTTTAGGTTTCGTTTGCACGTCACAAATTATTATAAATTATAAGTTTAGTGAACTTGAGTTCAGCTTTAATTTTTTCTTTCTCTATTTTTCTTTTTACGCTTGCCATTCTTAAAGTAATAGCTTTTTTTCGTGACATTTTTATATTCCAGTACTGTGAACCACGCACACTTGTGCCTGACCCCAATAGCATTCATATTTTCTGTTGGTTTTAACCGGAATCAAAATTTTAAATAATTATACTGTACATCTCCGGCCAACCGGATGTCTGGAGAATAAACCGGAAACAACGTCTAAAATCGTATGGTTATCAAAATGATAACCCTACCTAAATAAAGCGTTCCGTTTACCAAAACGAACCATGCTGTTAAACCTATCCCATATATCCAACATCCCAGTGAGTTCTCGTGGAAGTGCAGAGGTGTTCTCGGCTTTGTTGATTTTTAATAGTATATTAGATTACAGATAAACAAAACAATGTCAAAACTGTTTCTGGCGTATGAATCGAGACCAGGCTATAGAGGGTTTATTGGCAAAATGCCTTTTATACTATGCGGATAAATTTATTGCTGTTGAAAATGGTAAGCGAGTATTTCATCACCCTTGCCTTCCAAAGTAACCACAAGCTTTATATTATTGCACTTGTGCAACCTAAAATCTACATAACTAATGCTAGATTGCATCAATTCAACAGTTGTCATTTAATGAAGTGATGCATTACCAATGTAATAATGCTACTTTAGTAATGCATAAGACATTATAAAATATATAGCATAATAAAATATATAGCACTAGTTCGGTCTTGGTGGGGCCCTTTTCAGTTTAATCCAACTTCAATGATGCACTAGACGTAATACATATGCCGTATATATGCATGCTATTACAGCCTCGTGGTTACTTGGGTTGTCACTTGATTTTGCATATGTAATAATCGAGACACAAAATCTTTACTATTAAAACATAATATACATATCTAGGGTTTTTTTTTCATTAGGGCAAATCTAACATCTTTGACTTGTTTCTCTTACATTCATAAGTCGATTACCTTTACGTTTTTTTGACTCTACTTTGTAGAGTGTGCTAGCCAGAACTGTTGTGTTTTGATCTGTACTAAAGATTACCTCGAAAGTGTTATAATGGCGCTGTAATGAATAAAAGAGAGTGTGCCCGGAGAGAATCTCTCAATGTTAGATACGCCCTAATAAAAAAAACCCGAGATATTATAGTAACATTGTCCACTCGTATTTTTTTTTTATTATTATTTATTTTCCGTCGGCCTATTTCCTCACATGGTGACAATCACTGACGCCAGGGAGACGACTCCACCACCTGGACCCTACCTAACGACTCATGACTTTAAGTGAAATTGAAGAATATGTTTTAACGATAATCATAATCAAAAAATTAAATTCTTTATTTAAAATGAACTATATGAAAATTTAAGCTTTTCCTAATATTAACCAGAAATAATCCCATAGACTAACTCTAAGACCAGTAGGTCCCATTCAAAAACGGTTTCTTTCTTGGCTCAGTCAGTACTAGCACATCGGTCTCAAGCTTAATAATGCGCCCCTGATAATGAACTCACACGAACACACTCTCAAATATTCTGTCAAAATAACACAGCAAATCAAAATAAAGGCGCAAAAATGTACAGCAAGGTGCTGACTTCAAGGTGTATTTTGAACCAAGGGGTACTAAAACAGTAAACCAAATTCAAATCGCTAGTTGCATATTGATTGTTGATAATTCCTTAATAAGTATGATACTCGAAATTGGGAAACAATATTCATCGCGTTTTCGAACACCTCAAATATCAGCGCTAATTGACTCAAAAGTGTTCAGTAATAACATATTCCTCCAATAACTTTGTATACTTATGTAACGTACAAGAGTTACTTAATTCAAGCAAAAAATCAGAAGGGACAGCCCAATGGGGTTGTTGTACGCAGAGTCGACGTAAGACTACGAAGCAATGTGCAATCTAGATCTCTTGATTGTTTACAGAGTGGCTGAAATTGGTTTCCTTTCAAATCGAATTCCCATACACTAAACGTTCGCACTACAACCTTTATTGATATCAGAGCTCGAAAAAAATGACACCCGTCGTGAACGATGAGTAAAATAAAAATTCAGTAGGTACAATTTTCGCTCCCTTCATTTCGTTCTATCAGTCACGCAATATATTCGTGTTTGCTATTTTTCTATGCTCAGTCATTCCGTTGTCCTTGTGTTCCACACAACTCATTCACACCACAGCAAAGTACACGGTTATTCAAGCCTCAAGAGATGTTGGTTGCTTGACTGAATGTTCTGGTAACCAGTTATTCATTTTCGCGTTCGTGAGTGATTTTTTGTTTACCACAGGATGTCAAGTATTCCCGAACATGGCTGAAGGCAAAGGAAGCCAAAAGGCCAAATGGTTGAAATCGCTACAGAGTTTGTGAGGCATTTGTTCGAGAAAAGGCATTTGCAGGATCGATTCGAGAAGTTTTGGTTTTTTTCACTTCATTGATTCTCCAAATGAATGACTGTTCTTTCGTCTTCACGGTAGAACGTTGAAATTGAATGAGTTGTTTGCACTTACGTACATTCATTGCTTTCTGGAACAAATGAATGATCAAAGTAAAGCAACACAAAACAAGTTGACTCATCTTGCACAAGAGATTCATGAAGGCAAATTTGTGTTTACTTCATGTTCGATAGGAACAGTGCGTGATGTCTAATATTTTAACTCAGTCAGGGTGCAATTTGAGAATTGAATATGATATTTTTAAGCTCTGATTGATATAGCCTGTCTTGGTATCTAAATTCATACATCTTGCTTTCACTGCAAATAATATGTACGACATATGATAACAAGATACTCTTTATCACGTAATAAACCTCTCAGTGCGAATGAGTTTTGTTCATTTAGGAAACTTTTACTCAAGAAGCTGGTTTCATTCACCTCCAGTTGCATACGGTTTCTGATAGGCCTATGTGTGTACAACACTGCCAAAAGTGCAAAAGTTGAAAACATTACGGCTTCGGCACAGGAAAGATGTTTTTCACAATCGATTATCCCGAAACCCAGCCTCCACGTTTCCAAAACACATGTCAACTTTCTTTTCCAGTTGTTTTGATGGCCCTGAAAAGGGGTTCGAGGGAACAGCTTCTAACACCACCTCATTTCGTCATGAAGCTGGTTTACTTGACCATGGCTTCGGTTCGCTCGGAAACCTTGTGTTAAGCTAGCTCTCCCGGCAGCTTGATCGAGGAGCAGTTTGAATTTCCAGAGATGTCAGGGCCATCCGCCAATTGATTTGAGTCAGTCGAGCAGATACGCTTTCAATCCGCTCGGAAATGTCAATTATGAAGCTGTTCATAATGCTTATTGTTTTGGAGGAAACGACAGTATCGGGATAAAATGCTTCAACACCCGGTTGATAAGGTGCTATACGCGGCAGAAACAAAGTACCTAGAATTGAGTATTTTGAAACTTAAAGTTGAGTACTATTGTTGAACTGGAGAGATGGGTAAATTTGATTCTGCACTTTAGGTAAACATTACTCAATGGGTGAGTACTTCATTGACAACACATTTTTGAGTAAAAATGGAAGTCATTGGCGTACTTTTATTAGTTGAAGTATATTAGATTTAAAACCAGAAAAACAATATATATGTTACTGTTTTAAACTAGCCGTTATTGTTAAAAATTAAGAAACAAACAAAATGAATAAAATTATCAAGTAAATTTATGTTTTTATTCTGTCATCACGAGAAAGGCACTTTATTTTTAAAGTTCTGTAACATTTACTAACTAACCGTGCGGAAAAGTTCTCTTCTTTGATTTTAACGAGTTTTATTGCATTAGGTTAAATTTATCCACCACACACTTTGTATACAGTTACTCAAATTTGAGTACTATGGCATATACTCAAATTTGGCTTCCCGCACCGAACTCCAGAGTTGGGTGAAATGAACTTAATTTTGGGACTTTGTTCTTCCGTGTACGTTTTCTTCTTCCGAGCCTTGCAGCTGGAACTGTTTGCCTTCCGAGATGGTGAAGCGAGAATGCACCTTAAGAGCATATTCTGTTGATATGATCGACCAACTGGAAATCATTATCCTTATTGCGTTGTAGATGGTTGTGGCTTGTTTGGGAATTCATAGTCTATTATTGCCGATTGCCGTCTAGGTCGAAATTGTGCTACTGAACGAAAGACCAGCATTGCGAAATAAATATGTAAGAAAATTCTATTGTTAACTCTTTAGATAGCATTTGGTGGCCCTAAAAAGGACCGTTTGGTTTTAATAATGATACGGCAATAAATGTATTTTCTACGCTAGTTGAACCACATACATTCCCAAAATAATTTGATTTCTAACGAATGATTGAAATTTCAAACAGCAGAAGAGATATATTCAACCAAACAAACTCTTTAATAAGCAAACTGATTTGGTCGTACTGAAAAGGACGGATATAGTTGACGCGGGAGAAACATTGTTCACGGTTCAACTTGGGGTTTCTTCTTGATATTCTTGGTTCAGCTCCTCGTCGGTGCGGGTGGTCATCTGGAGGTGACGTGGGCTGATTCTTGTCACGGGCGGCATTTTTCCATCAACTCGTAGGCTTCAGCAGCCTTTTTTTTCTCGCAGCGATGTTGACGGGAGCATCGGCCCAAACAGCCAACTGAACCAACTTCTCTGGATAACGAATGCTCACCAGTGCATCCGCCAGTGTGGTCGCACGCCTACTGCGTCGCTACAGTACATTTTGCTCTGCACAGCACTACTGTACCGTAAGACTGAATCAAATTTTCATTCAACGTGATACAAAGTGCATCATAGGGGACGAACTTCAGTTATTGCGCCACAATGATTAGTTTTAATTAGTGCACGCTAGACGGATGATTTCCTTAACAGTTATGTTCCTAATTTGCTAGCCACTGCCAGCAACTCATCCGGTATGCACAACTAGGAACTAAAACGAACTCAACCACATAGTCTAGTCGGTCTCTGACGTGTCGCAATTCGGCTCGAATTATCTCTTCTAAAATTTCGTTCGATAGTTGTTCAACGGTCTTTGTGATACACTCCGGGACGCGGCGTAATTGAACTACAAACAGACAAAAGAAAAATTCAACCAAACAAACTCTTTAGTTAATAAACTGATTTGGTCGTCCTGAAAAGGACGGATTTAATTGACGAGGGAGAAATAGTTTGCGATTCCCCTAGGGTTGTTTGTCTCGTCACGGCACGGGCGGCTTTTTCACGCCAACTCGTAGGCTTCAGCAGCCATGTCTCTCTTAGCGAGGTTGACAGGAGCATCGAAACCAACAGCCAACAGTGCAAACGCCTCTATGCACTCCCGCTTCTCTTTACTCAATTTTGGAGTACAATAGTATGCTATCTCTTTTTCTCTCACGGAAATGTTACTTAATTTTTGTAAAAAGTGGATCTAACCAAAAGTTGAGTTAATCCACTCTTTAACGAAAATTGAGTAACATATCCGTAAGAGAAAAAGAGATAGCATACAATTGTACTTAAAAATTGAGTAAAGTGAAGCGGGAGTGCGGGCAACGACTGTTCGCCACTGCACCATCCAGGGTGCTTGCTGCCGCAAACTGTGTTGCAACAGCCTCTGCACAGCTCCACGACTGATGTAAGACTGAGTCAAAATTTCAGCTAAGAGCTGGTATGTCATGACGTCGGATGCTATTGCACAAAGAAGGCGGTACCAACGAAGGCAATGTGATACAAATTGCACCAAAGGGGACGAACTTCTGTTA